>JAGFMW010000066.1:0-177411 GCA_021030935.1 Astrothelium subdiscretum | reverse complement strand
CAGCGAGCAGCGAGCAGAGCAGCGAGCAGAGCAGCGAGCAGCGCAGCGAGCAGAGCAGCGAGCAGAGCAGCGAGCAGAGCAGCGAGCAGAGCACCTAGCAGAGCACCTAGCAGAGCAGAGCACCTAGCAGAGCACCTAGCAGAGCACCTAGCAGAGCAGCGAGCAGAGATCAGAGCAGCGAGCAGCGATCAGAGCAGCGAGCAGAGATCAGAGCAGCGAGCAGCGAGCAGAGCAGCGAGCAGAGCACCTAGCAGAGCACCTAGCAGAGCACCTAGCAGAGCACCTAGCAGAGCACCTAGCAGAGCACCTAGCAGAGCACCTAGCAGAGCACCGCAGAGCAGCGATCAGAGCAGCGAGCAGCGATCAGAGCAGCGAGCAGAGCAGCGAGCAGAGCAGCGAGCAGAGCAGCGAGCAGAGCAGCGAGCAGAGCAGCGAGCAGAGCAGCGAGCAGAGCAGCGAGCAGAGCAGCGAGCAGAGCAGCGAGCAGAGCAGCGAGCAGAGCAGCGAGCAGAGCAGCGAGCAGAGCAGCGAGCAGAGCAGCGAGCAGAGCAGCGAGCAGAGCAGCGAGTATAGTATAGATAGATAGGTAGATAGGTAGGTAGGTAGGTAGGTAGATAGAAGCGACTTTCGAGATAACGCATCGAGGTCTTGTTTTAGGCAACGAATTAAAGCACCTATTTTATCGAATTAGCACTCAAAAATAATCTCAAACGAAAACGTATATCTTGAAGTAGTCAATTCCATACACTCAAATACTCACTAAGATTGTAGAAGATGATAGAGTGAAAAGAGTTGAAAACGACTATGTCCCAACTTTCGAGATACACCAAAATCGCGACAAGAGTAGCTCAGACGGTAAAATGAGAAGTCGAGCTAGAATCTAGCCTATATAGGAAATGATCAGAAAAAGAGCTAGGATTCTATCAGCTAGCAGGGAACCCTAGCTATCAAGAACGCCTCATTTTGCCGTCTGAGTTCACTGAGATAAACTCACTTACCCACTGTGCCAATCAAGAATTTCGAAGGCATTCGAGTCTCATCAAATTATCCAGAATCCAACCCAATTTTTTCATTGAGCAACAATGAACCTGTTTCTCATTACCGGGCCGAAAGAAGGGCTAACATCGGACGCAATTACAATGCTGCACGCCGTACTCCTTACAAAGCGATCTGCATCCCGTCTCGCGCCAACAGTCACAGCAACAGGGGGGTTTTCAAAATTGCGGCGTCGCCACTCAGCAAATTCCGCCACATTCTCACCAAAAGTAAAGTTTTCTTCAATCGATTCGAATATTTACAACAAATTAGAATTGTGAAATCAATAGTCAGGAAACAAATCGACATAGTCTTGTTACTGATCGGTAATATGTTTAAATCACTTCGCTCTGGAGGTCAAGAGACTGTATTCAGAGTCCACTATAACTCTAGCTGTGTCGGCCTCTTCGTGTTTGACGTGGAAGGAAAGTCAAAGAAAGATCCTCCATGCAATTGGATCCCCGAGGAAGGTAGTCCGTGATGACGATGCGTACGGCTGCTCCCAGAAACCTGATTTGACGCCACATCAGCAATAACCAAGAAGAGTAACAACGGGTGGAACCCGGCTTGGCGGCTCGAGCGTCCTTCGCAAAGTCGCGGGATAGGTCATGATTCCCAGACATGGGGTGCAATCTCCTTGCTCACTCCGCTGAGCGCTTTCCGTATTGCTCACAAGGCAGGAGACTGCGGTATCATTCTGAATGACTTGGTACCTTTCTCTGTTACCAGAAGCATGGCATGCTTCTTCTCGGCCCGTGGCGACCGCCTGAACGTCGACCCAGTAAAAACAAGGACCAGAAAATTAAGAAGGGAAAACCGATCCCAGGCATGTGGAAAAAATAGGAATGCAGTCGTCGAGGCAAAGGAAAGAAAAGCAGCGGCCAAAGCTTGGGTTGGGGGCTATCTCTGACTACTTTGAAGACTTTGCAGTGTTCAGAGCTCCTTTCGCTCCCCCATCTCCCGGAACAATACCGTCAATTTGAGTTCGGGCAAAGGCAGCCTCCTCTGCAGGGATGAACGGTGAGATGGCCCCAGTTGCTCTCTCTGAACCTTCAAGTCTTGGAAATGACTCCATAACCCCTCCGGTGGCGCGGTTGGCGTGAACATGATCTGCTGCCAACTCAGCAGGTTCGGCAACGGAACTGATGTGGCCCGAACAGTTTGAAGTATGCGGCCTTGCTTCCAGTTCGCTTGCCTTTTTCACAGATTTTGCCTCGAGTTCGGGCTTCGGATAAATGCCGGCGACTTCAGCACAAGCTATAGTCCCATTGGAATACATAGGTGCTGGCTCTGAAGCTCGAGCCCTCTTCCTATCGCGCCTCTTTAAGTAGCAGTAGCACAATACGCTTAATTTAACCACGAAAATACAGACGCCCGTGACTATAAGGGCGAGCTCTTCTTCAGGCGATATACCGTCGGCTTGATCTTGTTGCGTTGCCATAGCCAATGCTTCGATTTTCTCCACAATGGGTATCGTCGTTGTTGGATTGGTAGTGATCCTAGGTGATAGCCACAGTACTATGAATTCCAGAGTTGGGGGGATAATGGAAGTTTGCAGATCTGTCGAGGATCCAGACAACGTTGTAGTTATCTTGGATAACGAACTAGAGTATACCACGATGGTGGAGGTAGCAGATATTACGATTACTTCAGAAATGGGCGCTGATCAGGGAACTTTTGTGACTGGTGGACGACCTGCATAACGAGGATTGAAGGACGTGAGATATAGACGACTCGTTCAGAACTGCGCTACAGAGCCGCTCTTATATCGTGGTGCTCCACCTTTTATCCTACGGGTTGATGCATTGCACAACGTTTCGCAATGAGCAACACCCAAGCTTTGACAAGACTTACCCGCGAGTAGAGGCGTAACCTGAGCAACATTGTTTCGGCTCAATTTTCCTGCCATCGATGTTCGTTATCTTTTTTGGCCTGGGACAAAAATCGTGTTACTTTAAGCAGCAAACAGCCGCAAAGTTGGTGCTCCAATCTTCCAATGAAGTTATCAACGAGTGTCGCGGAACCTGGGGATCCTAGAATCTTGCATAAAACTAGGATTTGAAGACATTTACCGTGAATTGAAACATTGATAAAGGCAAGTCTTGGATGACACGCTCGTAATGAACTCTATGATCAAGAATTAAGGGTCAATGATATCCCGATATCTGCAAAAGGGGACATCCCGTGAGACCAAAAATATGTACGATACCAACTTGAGATAACAGCTAGGCGCCCACGCTCAATGGCCACCGGTTGTGGGAAGCTAGGAAGATATCATCAGCGATACTCAATTAAGCCAGGCGGCCTAAGTGTGGGGCCACAGGATGCAATGCAAAGGATAGCAAACTTACCCCAAGATAAACCTTGAAAGAATCGTAGATGAGCCACTGGAAGGCTGTGAGTGTGCCAATCATAACAATCCGAACGCCCAAGCCATTCCATAGACCCGTGAAACCGATGTTGCCATAAATGCGGGACATCGCTGAGGCTGCAGATTCACCGGCTGGATGGATAGATTGTCAGTTGTCATCGATTTATTTCTCATGAAGGCCAAGACTTCAAGTTGATGAGAACTCACCTTTTCGGTCCGAATTCAACTTCGACACCATGACATCTGCCGGATGACTGACAACCGCACACCCGATACCCGCAATATATCCACCCAAGAAGCTCACGCCCGTCTGCTGCAAAGCATTATAGCTCTCCTTCGGCTTCCCCAACGTCTTGTAAATCTGCGCCACCGCACTCTCAAACGTCGCAAACTTCACCATCGTATACGGTATCTGCCGTCCCCACAGCGGATACAATCCCTTATACAACCCACCGACGCCCTCCTGCGCCACGATCTTGCTCCATCCCTCCCGCAGGTTCTGCGCATACGGCGGCAGCGTCGTCTGCATGCGCACCTTGATCGCCTCCCATGGGCACAGCGCGATATCGGCCAGGAACTCGGCGCTCGCGCTCGCGGCGAGGTACACGACCGTCTTGTTGGTGCCGGGGAACCACTTGTCGCCGTACAGGTACTTGAAGACCTCGTAGAAGCCGTATTTCCCCGCGCCTTGGAAGCTGTAGCCGATGAAGGTGGGCGACCAGCCGAAGAAGACGCCGCGGACGCCTTCGGCGCGGTAGATGGACGACCAGGCTTGCAGGTTGGAGCTGTAGATTTTGGGGTCGACTTGGCGCCGGCATTTGACGAGGTCGAGGGGCGTGACCGAGGTGTGGGTTGGGCCGCAAGCTGGAGTTCGATTGGGGTTAGCGATTGCATTGTCGCTTGGCAATGGTGCTCGCGGAATTGAATTGAATGATTGACAGGATGCGAGAGGAGAGTCATACCAATGATACCGCCTAACGTGCAGGCTCCGAAGTATGTGCCTGAAAACAGCTCGATTTTACTCTTCGCACCAGGTGCTTTGAGCTTCTGCTGCTGCCCCGCCATGTCGCGTACTTGTCTTCAAATGTCAATAAAGAAGATTAGAGAATTCTCAGAGGCCAATTGACGAAATGACAGGATTGTGAGGAGAATGTGAAGGAGAGGAGAGGGAAGAGATGTGTCAGCAGCTCCTGGTAGCACGGCAGAGTCTTGTTAAGCAAGCTTTAATGCATGAGAGATAGCTTGCCGCAGGGTTTATAGGGTATCGCTCGCAGATCACCATGACGTAAAACAACAAACCTTGCCCCGGATACGCCGGACTTGCTGCCGGATTGCCGCTAGGCAATAGCTACATATGGGACCATTCAAAGGGAGTGGAAGTTTTCAATGTGAGCGCGGGCCGAGATGCCCGAATTTCGGCGCTTTTTGGCGGTTTCAATCCTTGCGTAGAAACCTTTTCTCGTACTATGTTGTACGGTATGAGGTCTCCTTACATAATGGATAGGTAGATAGGTGGAAATGGTCGGCGGGAGAACCTCGGCCGTGTATGTTCGTTCAGTGTCAGTGTTGAATCTTCACAACACTCAAAGCACTTGTGGACAATTTTCTGCGCAGCTGGCTTTTGCGTACTTTGCATATTACGGCAACCGTACTAACTACGGCGGGCGACAGAGACCAAATGCCAGTACGTGCCAAAACTTTTTCGAGGTAGCAAGCTTGTATGCCAAGAATTTGTCTTGCTTTGTTATCATAAAGTCTCTCGGCTCACGCGCCCCCACTTTTCTATCCAGGCACGCAGGACGGCACGATGATTATGGAGGGGAGGCACTTGATATCTCATGTTCCGGCAATGAGTCTCTACTTTGGACGAAGTGGACGAATCACATTGACAGAAGAGAGGCTATGGGCTTTTTTCCTACTAGATACCTTTGTCCAAGTCAAAGTAACACGTCTGTCTACTGATCTAAACGATGCCAAAACGGTGGCTAAAATAGACTTCACAATACCACTGGAAAGCTACCCGGCTATTGAAGCTTACCTGAGTTAGTCTCAAGTATGATCGAGGCGACCTGTTAGCCTCCCATACTTCTCTCTTTGGGCCCTACTTTCCTTCCTCTGCGTTTGTATTCGTCTTATTGGATCTCAACTTGGAATTTCATCTATACTGTATCTACTTGTAGACTTATAACTTCTTCATTCGTCGGCTTGGCATTTACATTGATGTTTTCTTCGATCTCCGTTTCATGGACTAATCGACACATCATATCAGCGACCAGGAATAGACAAATTCAACCAAGTTTTTTACTCCTGGCTTAAAGGGTACAAAGGTAGACAGTCAAAGAATACAGGAATCAGCGCCCCCATTGCGAACCGCGCTCCATGTCCAAAGCACGCTTCTCATGCAAGAAGACTAGGAAATCTACATCCCCATCTCCGCTACCACCTTCTCCCCCGTCCAGTACCCCTCACACCTCCCACCCCCTAACTCTTCCCCGACCACCTCATCCACCCCTTACAACTTCCCCTCTCCCGTCCTCGTCACCGTCTCCGGCCCCGCAGGCTTCTTACTCGTATCCCCATAGTAAAAATTCTCTTCCGGAATCCTTCCCCTCAAAAACGCCGGCTCGCTGCCGCGGACGTAGATGTCCTCGTACAGGACCTCGGGCGTCGGCTCGGGCGGGGGCATCTGCTCGGCCTCGGCGACCTCGGCGTCGACGTGCTCGCGGGCCTCCTTGTCGATGCCCTTGAGCTCCTGCTCGGTCGTGACGCCCCAGTCGATGAGCTTCTGCTTGAGGCCGGCGATGGGGTCGTTGGTGCTGCGCATGCGTTGGATTTCTTCGCGGGTCTGTTTGCGGGTGGCGGGGTTAGTAATTTTGACGATGGGTGGGTTGGGAAGGTAAGAAGGAGGCTGGATTGGAAAGGAGGGGGAGGGGGTCATGGAGGAGGTGATGCTTACTCGGTAGGTGGTGCCGGGGTCAGACATGGAGTGGCCTCCGTATCGGTAAGTGACGTATTCGTAGACGAGGGGGCCTTTGCCGGCGGATGTCCATTGCTTGCCATATTGGACGGCGGCTTTGACTGCGAGGACGTCCATGCCGTTGATCTTGAGACCGGGAATGTATTGGCCGCGTTTGTAGTAGTCGGTCAAAGCAGCAGCACGATTGGCCGCAGTACCCATGCCGTATTTGTTGTCTTGTAACCGTTAGTAATGACTCTTAAGAATGGACCAGGGATCGACGGTCTTACTCTCGCAGCCAAAAATCACCGGTACATTCCAGAGCTTCGCCATGTTAAAGGCTTCAAATACCTGTCCCTGATTGCTGGCTCCGTCACCGTACAAGCAAATGGTCGTGTTGTCCTTGCCCAGGTACTGATTTGCGAACCCGATTCCTGCTCCCACTGGAACCTGTGCGCCAACAATTCCATTGCCACCGTAGAAACCTGTAGCGAACATGTGCATACTGCCTCCTTTGCCGTAAGCAATGCCACCACGTCTTCCGAGTAACTCGCCGATGATAGATTTCACTGTGCCGCCGCGCATTAGAGCAAAGCCGTGGCAGCGGTATGCGGTAATAACGTGATCGGCTTTTGAGATAGCATGCTCGATACCGACGGCGACAGCTTCTTGACCCGTGGAAAGGTGGCAGAAACCTCGGATTTTCTTTTCCTTGTACAGACGATCGGCGGCCATTTCCATTCGGCTATGAATAATAGGGTCAGCAAGCTTGTTCAGAAGCTTGACCCAGAGTCCTGATGAGAGTTTAGGAGGCATACCGAACACAAACCATGTCGGAGTACATCTGCTTTAGTTCTTTTTTCGTAGTATCTAGAGTATATGGCGGAGGGTCGAGCTCGTAGGTTTCGAAGCTTTCATCTGAGAGTCGGACTTCAAAAGGCTTCTCATCCTCCTGATCAAACAGCACTTCATCAGCATAAACAAAATTTAGGACTTTCCAAAGCTGTCGTCCTCACCTCCGGCACACTCTCCTTGTCCGCATGGGAAGAAGCAGCATCGGTTGTCACTGTTCTTCGCACAAGAGGAGCATAGGCATTGTTGTGCCTAATCGGCGCTATGAAGCTCCTCCTCACTGCTCTCGAAAACATGGCCGCTAATTGAAGGTAAGAGGGAAAGGGAAAGAAGAATTGAAGGGTCGTAAATCGTTGGGGAGTAAGCTTTCTGGTGGTGAGCTTCGGAGAGCGGCTGGCGGGCGCTCTCGGACTTCCCCAATTGGACAAATCCTTGGCTGCCGGGATCTTTTCTTTTCAGCTTTGCTCACTCTGGCCTCTGCATTTCTCCGACCCACAGCACAGCTGACGAAGAACGATTCCAATATCAGCGTATCGTCTTGTTCAGAATGATAAATACAATGCATTTTTGACGCCAGCAATTTGTCAGGAACAGCCATGTGGCAGAGGTCCAGGATTCAACAATTACACGAACTTGGTGTTTGCACATTGGCATCATTGAAGTAGCATTCAGTATCTCGTACACTAAACATTCATCTCTACATATTCTCATCGTCATCTTCTAGAGCTTGCCATCTCACCAAATCTACCACGTTCCCTCGTAGTATCGTAGGCTTGTAGTACCCGAGCTTGTGATTCATCCGTTTGTGAGAAAGCATAGCCTCGCTGCTTGCGCATCCGCTGTACTTGACGCACCTTTCGAATGGCTTTCTGGAATTGTTCCATCCTGTGTCTATGTTAGATACTCAAGTAGCTAATCGTGATCAAGAGCATTATAATACATACCTAGGCCTGTAATCTTGAATATTGTACTTCTGTATCTCCTGGACATGGTGATACGCTTGCGGATAATACATTCGTTTAGCACTGGGAGCCGTCAGCAATCCGCCTCAAGACAAAGTCCAATGAAAGACAAGGGCGTGACTCACTACTTCCAAGCGAAATCCCTCAAAAGCGCCAATACCGGCAACGCCAAACCCATCAACCAGAACACCGGGCTCCCCAACGTCCTCGGAACCGTTCCGGCGTACTCCGTCGAAAAATTCAATTTGGGCGCCACCGTTCCGTAACCTGGCAGAAATGCCAGCCATACTAGTATACTTCCGGGGATCGCAATGACCTGGTACTTCGTCCAGATGGTGGTTACCAGCGCTGCTTTCCCTAGCACCGTCACCAATGCGGCCATGTACAGCGTGCTGCCCCAGACCCAGTGACCCGCAACTTTAGCATCGCCTTGGGGCAAGTCGTCGTAAAAGATGAGCTCGGACCCGAAATAGAGAATGAGAGAGTGATAGAACCCATTGAGGACCCAGGAAAGAAAGGAATGCATTTTGAAGAAGTAACCCTTTTGGGAGAGCTGGTAGAGTTGCGGGTAACGATCGAGGAGGCGGGCAGAGACGAATTGGTCGAAGATACCCAGGACGAACGGGGGCATGAGCGTAAAGATGACGTTGTAGAAGGAGAGAGTCCAGGACTCGAAGATGACTTGGCCGGAGAAGCCGTTTTGAAAGGTATACTAGACAGATAAAATTAGCTTTGGGGTCTGAAATTACACGCTGATCTGGAAGACATACCCAGAATTGTGTCATGAACAGCACGACGTTTTTGTAGAAGGAATAGAGAATAGTGCGGCTAACGCGATGGTAGCTCCAAGACCCATGGACGAGGAGTAGCTTGCGTAGATATCTGAACTGTCCGATGGACACGTCGGCGCTTCGGGCAGCTTGCAAGCCTTCCATACCACTGATACCAACACCAACATGTGCGGCTTGAATCATCGACACGTCGTTGGCACCGTCGCCGATAGCTAGAAGAATGGCCTTGAGGTGCCGTTTCACGAGCTTGACCACGAGCGCCTTTTGCAGTGGGGAGACACGACTACTACGAGTTAGCACACGGCCAAGGACTTCCTCGGAAGAACACATACCAGCAGATGACTGCCTTGCACATAACCGCTAGGTCCAGAAACATCTTCTCCAAATCCTTCTCCAGCGCATACGTTAAGCTCTTTCCGTCAATTACCAGTGCCAATGTTTCTAGTTCCATCCCACCATCTGTTTGGCTCTTAATCGCGTTAAGTTTCTTCGAAAGATTGTCCCTCGTCGCCTCGGCATTGTCCTCGTTCACGATCAACAAGGTCATATCTTCACTAATTAGCTTGCAACTCATGCCAATGTTAATAGCCGTCTCTTGTCTGTCACCGGTAAGGACCCAGACCTTGATACCTGCTGTCTGGAGAGTATGGATTGTATCTGGCACGCCATCTTGGAGCTTGTCTTCGATAGCTGTCGCGCCCAGAAGTTGGAAATCATGCTCGATGAGCTCGGCTGCTTTATCCAACTCGTCTGCACGAGTACCACCCACTGTGGTGGCAGCACGATCAAAAACTTGCTTCCATTCTCCATATTCAGAGTCGGGGACTTCTCTCATAGCAAGGCAGAGCGTCCGGAGACCCTGCGCGGCATATTCTTCTAGATGCTGTAATGTCGGTTCGACGATACCAGTAGAGTCCTTTCCCAGCCGCTCCAGAATGACAGTGTCTGCACCCTTGGTATAGCAGCGTATCTTGCCATCTGGGCAGCGAAAGATAGTACTCATCCGTTTGCGAGTAGAGTTGAACTCACAAACAGCGAGGAGTTCATACTCAAGCTCTTGGCCATTGACAAGAATAGTAACGGATCGAGGTTTGCGCGCTATGAATTTATAGCCCAAAGTCACAGCACCCTCGACTAGCGCTCCTTCGTCGGGCGAAGCAGCTTGATATTTTATCACGTCCGGCTTCTCAGCCTTCGTCTCGGGAATGACGGTGTGGCATGTCGCCAAAAGTGCAAGAAAATGATGCATGGTTTCGCGGGTGGGGTCTGTTCGCAATCTGCCCTCAACCTCCTTGAAGTCGTGGATACCGACCTCAATGCCGTCCTGCACAATGACCTTGCGGTCTTCAGGTACTTCGTCCGCATATTGGATTCCGGCGATAGAGCATTGCCGGAACTCCATTTGATTGCAGGTAAGTGTGCCTGTCTTGTCGGAGAAAATGTATTCAACTTGGCCAAGCTCTTCCACCAGCGAAGAGGTGCGGCAGTTGGCCGGCGTATCACGCTTGTCGTAGTACATGTCCAGGTCGGAATCGATGAGGAAAGCTTGGACATACTTGACAAGCTCGACGGTGACGAAAAGCGAAATAGGGACCAGATTGGAGTAAAGCACCCAGTACGTTAAAATATCCAGGAAGAAGTGGCCGACGGCTGATCCTGCGTCGACACTTCCAATGTCTAGATACCAAAGCTTGGAAGCTTCTGTTGCTCGGATGATTAGATCACCAATAGAGCTGATGATACTGCAGATTATCAAAATGGCCCCAAGGAGGAGGATTTGGACGTTAACCATGCGCTCAACCTCGGTCTTTTTGATAGGAGTTGCTGTTGCATTCCTCATGAGTTTTGTTTGATGTCCAGTGAAGACAACGACTCCATGGACCCACGGTGTATTCCGCAGGGTCGCTCCCCGAAGGAGTAGCTGCTCCGGATTGAGAGGCAGCTCCTTCTCGCCTCCACCAGCTTGCATTGTCAATGTTGCTTCATAGGTATAGAGACTGCTGTTGGGTTGTTCGGATCGTATCCTGCCGCCTAATCGACTCAAATCGTTTGGACTAACAAGGTTTGAGGTCTCGGGGATGGCCTGCTTGATCTTGAGGTTAGTTTCACCATCCAGATTGGCTGTCTCGATGTAGCAGAGGCCTTCAGGCTCAGAACTCGCGAGAAGCACCAAGTCTGCCGGGAAAGGTTCCTCGGACTCGACCCGGATGATATCTCCCACAGCTACGTTGACCCATTTTACTTCTTGGAAGGAAGAACCTTTCAATACCCGTGCTTTTGATTGGTTAAGCAGGCTGTCAGAGGCTCGCCTTCGATAGTCTTCTACCAACTCTTTGATCGCCGAGACAAGGAGCACAATCCCCAATGGCACGATAGTGGTGTATCGATTAGTTGGCGAGACACCACGTATTTGCTGAAGAATGGCGGTAAAGAGGAAAAAAATGTTGGCATACTTTGAGAATTGTTCAAACAGGAACTTTGGGAGGAAGGTCGCAACATTGTACTTGGTCGTGGAAACATGGTTATTGACGTACTTATTCGCTTGGTTCGCCGGTGGGTTGTTCAAATGTATTATTCGTGGTCCCAGTGTAGATGGATCTGACTGCCCCCTTCCGAATCCGAATTTAAACTTTCCGGCATCAAACCTCTTTTGTGAGGTGGACTGCGGCTGTCCGTCGTTTCCTCCCGTGTCTCCCCGTGCAGGCATGGCACCAGCTTCTGTCAGAGGAACATCCATTTCTGAGTATTGCGGTCCCATGCCCAACATATTCTTGGCGCGTGCCATCATTCCACCTCCCATACTCAGCACGCTATTCCGGCTCCTGTGTCGGTTTGGGCCGGTCATGACTGGCGATTCTGTTTCGTCCAATCCTCCCGCAGCATAGTAGCCATGCACTGGCAGATCATCATCTTCTAAGCCTTCCATATCAGAATGTTCCTGATAATTGTTCAGACCGGATGTTTGGGAGTACTGGCGATTGACATCAGTGCCAAGGAACAGAGGCTGCGGGCCAGTAGATGGTGCTCCCGGGCCCCCAGGGAGACCAGGGGCGGAGCCATCGCCGCCTACGAAATCATCGTAAGAGATTGAGGGTCGTGTTTGCGCTGCTTGAGTATTCGTTGCGTCGTAGTGACGTGCTAGGTTCTCGTCGTTCGTTGGAGGAGGCCGACCGTCAGAGTAGTAGGGTTGTGAGTTTTCTAGGTCGAGGAGAAGATCTTGGTTCCCCTTTCCAGCTCCTGGCCCTTCATCTGGTGCTCTGCCTGCCATTGCTGGCTGCGCCCTCCAGATTGTTTAGTGCTGGACTTGGGAACCTCCACTGCGGTGCTGTGCCAACACATCCAGGCTACCCCGAGTCCTCCAACTTCTGAATCGCTCTACTTCTCTTTTGAGCCCGTGATATTCGTGTTCTAATGTACAGGCAGCTTGCTGGAGCAGTTCCTTTAGTGCGCCTTCTAGCTACTTCATTTTGGTAAGTGCTCCGGAGGTTTCCTGGCGTAGCCGAAGGATCGACGCTGGGGGCGCTGGGTCTTGCGGACAACAGTAGCAGAGCAGAAACGCGACACAGAGGCTTTTGAAGGTTTTCTTTGTAATTGCCCGAGGGAGACTGTGAACGGTCGCGAAAATGGTAGGTATGTTCGGATCTCGAGACCGAGGGGCTCCTGGGGTCATGGTGGCGGGCTTGACGAGTTCGTTTCAGAACGCCAAGCTCCAGCTCCGTCCGCATCCCGTCAGCCGTAAAACGTCCATTACCTATGACGTTCCTATAAACATTTGTGTTGCACGTTGCACTCGATACGACACGTATTTCCCAGTCAACTTACGGACCACCGTAACAACCAAGAGCTCATGTTGCCATAGTATGCAACGGTACTCAATGATCTTTTGAAACGCGAATATTTACTCTGAGCGCCGACTACTCAGTGATGATGAATATAATACAGATTGAGGATGTATACTAGGTAGCTATGTAATCGTCATCTATCACCAAGCATATTCCGTATCGATGACCAGTACCGCGGCGTGACCGAGTCTTCAATCTCTTCTCTGCAGAGCCATTGGAAGTCGCTATCGCCGAAAGCATTGTCTGCCAGGTTGGCCTGACCTGCCATTATCCTTGCCCTCATGAAAAATATCTTTTCTCCCTGCTCCTCAATGTTCTCGTTTTGGTTGGGAAGGGGCTGTCGATAATTGAGTTGGTAGTGCCCGATTGGGGCGTTTCCCACTACCCAGGTATTCATGTTAATACCGCCAGTCTGGACAATGAGTCTCTCTGCCGCCTATATAGATCAGTAACTTAGACCCAAGAATCCAAAAAACGATGCGTGCAGAACGTACCGTATGTAGACTTTCCTTGCCAGTCACGCGAGTGTGAGGAAGCGTCCATCTTCCCTTGACATTCTTTACAACCAAGTACAACGAGCGTTGGAGTAAACGATCTAGACTCTTTGTATCCCCTTTTTTGTCTGCTCTCGTGAATCGGGACATGGGTCTCTCGACGGGCTCCCGCTTTAAACTAGCCGCGCCCTCTTTTTCACCCACAGCTGGTGGTTCTGCGTCCTCGAGCAATGCCATGACTTGATGCTTCGGCTCGCTCACCTTCGTACCAACAAGCACTTCATCGTTCCATGCTTCGCGGCCACGCCCAAAATAACGGCCAATCTCACGAGCTGGCGTACGTCGGTATGCAGCTTTCCGCTTCCATTCTTTGTCGGCAGCCGTATCCTTCTTGAAATAGAATTGTCGTGTGAAAGGCAAAGCCAAGCGTTCGTTGAGTCGTCGTTGATATAGATAGAAAGCTTTTTCGAAAGGAGTAAGATCGCGGGTGATTTGCGGAGGTCGGGAGAGGACAAGGCCGGCGCGAAGTTGGTAGGCGAGCTGTGGACTTGAAGAGGGGGATGTTGAAGGATTATTAGAGGTAGAAGCAGTGTCCTCTGCTACTGCTGCGGCTGTGGAGGCATGTCTGCGTTGTCGAGATATGTTGGCACGACAAGATTTGCATATGCGATTACTTGCACGTAGGCCTTTAGAGAATATCAGCCACTCAATGCCAACAGATTTACATGATACATACCAGATGCAGAAATCAAGGAGAATATACTCTTTGAGCTAGCAGTCATTGCAGCTAGAAGCGTGATTATGAAAGTTTACTAGAAATCATGAAGCTCTGAAGCTGGTCGAATCTCAAAATTCGAGCAGGGTTCATTTTTAAGCTAATCCACATAGAGACGACGGCGCCATTGGGGTGCGCAGTACTAAAAAGTGCGACCACCACAACTGGGGGTCCCTCAGGTGCCTCTGTAAATTTTTGGTTGACAAGTCCCTTACCAATTAGATTAGAGACGAATCTCAATATCAATGCCTACCTAGTCGGATGTAAAGTTCAATTGAGGGCGTCCCTCTGTAGGATTTTGGCTACCAAATTGAACGTCTTAACCAGATCGGCGACAAAATTTAAGAATATCTAGCGAAATATACGTACAATGCTTAGTTGAGAGCCCCTCCATCAACTTTTAGCTACCAAGCCAGTTATGACAATTAGATTGAAGACGAGTTTTACTTCGCCAATACTAATTCCTCCTGCAATCCCTTCCAGCTCCGTTTTGTCCCTTTCTATACTCATCCTCCAGCTTTCCATATGATTTGAGGAAAGCATCCTTGTTCCGCCGGTGCCCTAATAAATGATCTAGTTGATTCCAGAAATCCGGCTTCGCCCCGTACTGCCTGAGAAGTTTGTACACATCTGACCGATTGTACGTCACCGCCCAAAAGAGACAAGACAGACCATCGATATTACGAGAACTTGGGTCAGCGCCATGTTCAAGCAGGAACCGAACAATGTCAGTCTGGCTGCGAACACAGGAGACTTGAAGCGCGGTAGATTCCTTGCGGCCACCAAGAGCATCGATGTCTAAGGTCGGTTTCCACCGAAGGAGGCGTTCAACGGCGGATGCGATTCCAAATGAACACAGGTAATAGAGCGGCTCAGAGGCGCGAATCAGTCTGTCTTCATGGCTTGGCATGAGGCAGAGAACCCAGTGAGTGAAGTTCCCACCAGTGGGAGAGTCATATGTCGAGACGAATTTGGAAATTAGGGTATAATCGTCCTCGTCCATCAAGTACACAGGCTTTCTCCGCTGGCTAGCGTGACTGGCCCAGTGTAATGCAGCATAACCAAGAAGAGGGTATTTTTTGAGCCGATCTGAAAAAACATTTCGGTCACAACATCCGCCGTGGAAGTCATTAAACATTAGATATGTGAGGCACTTCCTCATAATTGTGCGGGTAGCTTCTTGATGGCCGAAGGAGAAGAAAGATGCTTCGGTCTCTTTGATTCTTGCCGACGTAAGAAATGCTTTGATAGATGAATGCGCCAGCGCTACTTCTTCAGTGTCTTCGTCATAGATGATAAGTCCTTTGCACATGCTAAGTAACGTCGTATCGGGATGGAGTCGACAGTCTTCATCGATAGAACGATCACCTTCATCAACTACAACAGCTTCACACAGTTCGGAAAGAGAAAGCCGTCGTTTGGAAAAGCTAAGCCACATGAAGGCCTCCTTTGCAAGGGGTTGATCAGCAGGTAGGATACTCATGAGGATACGAATATAGACTGAATTCAGATCATCTGGTAATTGCTCTAGAGCTTTTCTCACTGCTTTTCCTGTCCGTTGGGCAGCGAGAAAGTCCATTTGACATTGGACCCATCGGAACCTAACAAATGTGAGTAAAGTTGAGGGCAAGATCCGATTCGCGTGAACATACATTCCGTCAGCTTTATGCACTACAGTAGTCTGAATATCCGACTTGATTGTCTCGCTGAGGGTCTTTAAAGTGGGACTTTGTTGTATTTTGACCTGCACGAAGAGCCGTATATCACTTTCAATTCGCTGTTGCTGCATGTCTACTGGTTTTACCCAGTTCTGTAGTATTGCTTGCGCGGTAATATCCAAAGTACTCGTAATGAAGATTCCTACATTTTCTGCCTCCTGCTTGATTCTTAAAAGACTACAAATAATGGAAGTACTGGAGCTCGACTCGTTGACGGCGTCAATGAAAATATAGAGTCGTTCCTGTGTACTAGACTGATTGATAATTTGGTCCTCAAGTTCCTGTGCACTTGGGCGATCGGGACTCATGTATCTGGACTTATAGGCATCAAGGATTTCCGGTGACTTCTCGGCGAGCTGTACAACAAGAGAGGCGAGGACATTGATGTGGTCTTGAGAAGCCGCATTATCGAATGAGCAATAGAAGAAGACCAAGCTCGATTCTTGAGCTATATACGTCCTGCGTTGGGCATATTCGACAGTGCTCGAGCTGTAGCAGAAATCTTTGAGTACCTGTGCGGTAGCAAAGCGAGAATTGGCGGAGATCAAATGCTGTAAACGAAAGACACTTACAACAGAGTGGTCTTACCGGCACCAGACTTACCCCGAAGCCACAGCATGCATGGATTATCGGAATCGAACCATTCTTCAAAAAACCCTTTCATGAACCAAAGGCCGGTTCCAGCTTGCCATTTACTAAAGGCTTTCAAATGGGGGCCGCTTGGGTTGACAGGAGCCAGCCAATCAACCAATTCTTTTTTGACCTTCTCTGCTCGTTCAAGAGTTCGTGACTCATGCTCTCTATGCAGAAGAGATTTGAGCTCTCGGACTTCTTGGTAAGTGTCTTTAGAGAGATCTAAATTATCGCTCATCATAGTCATAACAAACCATGTCTTTACTCGTCCGATGCGTTCGATGTGCGCCAGAATTTCGCTCTTATTCAGCGACCACGTGAGTGCCTTGAATGCCCTGCGAACCTTATCTTTCGGGACCGTTAGACGCGAGAGCAGATCATCGAGGAACTCCCTGGTGCTGCGAATCATGTGAAGAAACCCAGCGGATTGCATGAACTGAACAGCGCTATCATTCTGGTCGTCGCTATCTTGTGACAACTCAGAGCGTTGCTGGATGTGTTCTAAAACCCCCCTTAGAGCAAATAGCTCCTCGCACAGAGCACGCAATTCCGTTCTCCATTCCTTCACCTCTTTGCCGTACTGATAAACTTTCCAGACGATATCTCCAATCTGGACTGCGAGGCTGACGATGGAAATAGGATCAGTCATCGTGAGGGCTGCACTTGACAGCTACACTTTGGATCAATTCAACACCCATTGTCTGCCCAAATCATGCATCTTGTGATTCAGACCGACTGGCTTGGAAGTGGGATGTGAGCAGCATCTATCTAACGGCAGACCGTAGTGGCGAAGAGGGTGCCGCTAGCGAAAAGGCTGTTCGGATTTCTTCTTGGCATCGTAAATGACCAATATGCTAGGGTTTACGAAAAGCAAATTGAAGATAAGGTTGATGCCTGGAGAAGGCGGAAATTTGTCGCGGCTGAAGTCGCGACAAAATGGGTAGAACGCCGTGCGCGTTCACGTGAGCGATAGACTAAAATAACGTGGACCTCATTGGGGTACCCCTACACTGAATATTTCGCATCAGCTACACGTTATGTTCCGATATCATTCCCCTTGTACTCGAGAGGAGTGACGATATAGAAGGAGGAGAGAAACCCGGAAATGGCCAAGAGCCACAGAGAACCAGTCACGTAAGAGGAACGAGTGGGTGACAAAATAAGTCGCGCATCAAGGTACGATGGCATCAGGGGTTACCGCAGTCAGAAGCAGCTACCTCGCTGATAGTCAAAGCAGAACTAGAAATGAAAATGCTGTCATATTGATTGGGGATTTCCCCAAAGGAGAAAAAGCCATGATACTGGTTATTACAATTAGACGGATATCGAACTTGAGGATGATATCTCACTCAAATTCCAGAAGTGAATCGGGTGACCCCCATCAGTGGGTACAACTTATTCTATCATTTGCGTGACAGAGTCCCACTATTAACTGTCGGACTGGCTGAAAGTGTATCCTTTGCGTGAAGATTTGGTTTCCACCTTTTGGATTCTTCACCTTGGATCGTCATGTCTCATATTACCTCTGACAATGCGGTAGGACTTCAAAAAGCATGCCTCCTGATACCACTAACCTCTTTCCAGGATGACGTATCCTGCAATTAGACGACGTAGAACGGCCTTGGGAACAACCTCTTGTGTCAGTACGTCGGCCGAGACAATCCTCTATTTGCTAAAGATCTCCTAAAGTTGTTTGGGTCTATTGAAATGTATCACGACAGGGGATACAGTCCGAGAGATTACAATGAGTGCCTTCACACGGTTTTGTTACGGAATAGACGACTCTATGTTGTATCTACTTCGTGTTTGTTTCGATTTAGAGACAGCGATAAAGAATGAAAGATGCCGATTCTCTAAGGCTCCAAAGCACATCGCGCTGTTTGTTTACAAACACTTGAAATGTCAGCCTCTCCTTGTGAGGTCCATCTCAGTGCTCAAGCTTCTCACTTAATCACACACCCATACACTCACATTCACAGCGCCACCTAGAAATACCTCCCAAAACACGCGCTCTCCGATCCACTTCCTCCCACTTGAGCTTCTTCCTACACCGTCACTCATCAAAATACCATCACCGCCCAAGCCATCGATACGATGGATCCAGTTCCAAACGAAGTCGGAATCCAAAGTCGAGACAGATTCTCTATTCTTCACCCTCTGGCTCTGTCAGCCGCTCTGGCAAACAAAGTCGCCGCGGATCGTAAAGTCGACCAGATCTCCGCGGCGGTCGGGCGCCGCAGGGCAGAGGTACAAGAATTGGAGATCGAATTGGATGAGCAGAGGGCGGCTTTAGATACCGAAAAGCATTGGTTACAGCGCGCAAAGGTGGAGCAAGCGGTAAGACTATTCTCTTCTTTCACTTATGGTGTTCTTATCCAGGACCAGAAGCGCGATCTCCTTGATTCCTTGGGTTTGATTTTGCCTGAGAGAAGAGGCCGTGCTAATCAGAGATATTTCGCCAGAAATGGAATGCCCGATTAGAAAGTGTCAGGCAGTTTCTTATGACCTCTGGTAGAAGGTTAGCATTGCCGTCGACTGAGGCTGGGGAAGTGCAATCCCAGCCTCCAGAAGAGGCACCAGCGGACTCAGCTGCCGTGAATCAAGATGGAGAGACGAGACAGGTGAATGAGCAAAATGGAATTCAGACGCAGCAGCCAATGACGATTCGAGCTGTGCACGCGGACCCAAGTGAAGACGTGCATGAGCAGGGAAATAGTAACGTGCCGGGAAAGTCGCAGGAGAGGGACAATACAACGCAAGAATCATCAACCAGATCAAGGAAGCGGGCGAGGATAGAAAGCCCGCCAACCTCTTGAACAATGCCATTGATAGGTTGCAGCAGCTTGAGGGTTATCCAGCTAAGATATCTGGTTACTGTTAGCAGACGCGTTCTCTGTTGAGCAATACACCTTCGAAGAAAAAGCGCGTTTCAGTCGTAAACTACGGGTGTTCGAAAAAGAAGCGTGGATTTACTGAGGAGCTCTCTGCGTGAAAGTCTGCGTTCGGACACATCAGTTCCCTAGCACTGCTATGAGTATGGGTTCCAAATCATTTCCAAACACATTTCATGCTGACCTGGAGCCTCCGTCGACCTCATATTCGAGCGCCACGGGCTCTTCGTAAATTTGTTTTCTTCAAATGGCTTCCCCTAATGTAATTCACACCTTTGCCACGATCCGGCACATGTACTGAAGTTAATAATTAAATCGGATTTTCTAATTATTTGCCCGAATGAAGTAATCCTCTAGAGGTAGACGTGATCTTTCAGCCAGACACTAGATATAACTAACCTTCACCCCCATCCCCACCGTCCTTCTCACCTTTTCCCATGCCTGCGCCAGCACCCTCCTCAACCTCTCCCTAACCTCTCGCCTCCCCACAATTCCCAAAAAGGCAATGAGGAAGAGCAGGAACCGCAGCATGAGCATCGGATTTCCCGTCATATTCCTCGCCGCTTCCATAAGAGATGCCTGCAATGCAAGGAAGAGCGCCGAAGCCCGCTTATATATCGACGTTGGAGATGACGGCCGGACCCCCGACTTCTTAGCAGGCTGTTTCGAATGTGGTCCGCGCGTTACGCCATTTTGATGGTTGCTAGTACTCGCTCTCGCCTTTCCGTTCGCGTGAGCAGCAGCTTCTCCACTTCCTCCACCGCCACCTCCTCCCCCTCCTGCACTTCCCCTCGACGTCGTCCCTGAGCGTGATGATCCGGGTCTCGCAGATCCATTCCGCACATCCCGGCCGTCGCGGACACGTCGGGCGTCTTCTTCGGCCTGCCGTTTCCGTCGCTCTTCTTCTTGCCGCCGGGCTTCCATCTCCCGCTCCCGCTCCCGCTTAAGTTCTTCTTCTCGCTCGGTGTCTCGTTCTGTTTCTTCTTTCAGTTGTTGGAGGGCTTGTAAAAAAGCTTCTTTGCGCTCTTCGTCGAGCAGGGCGGATATGCTGATGAATTCACGCGCGTAGTCCCATTCTCCATTTCGTGGTAGGACGTGAAGGGTGTAGAGCTCGAGAACTTTGAGTCGCGTGTGGAGATCGCGGGGAGTACTTGCTCCGGTGTTTGAGCGTGCAGGAGAGGGTCGGCGTGGGGTAGGGGTTTGAGAGGAGGATCGCTCGTGGGAGGAGGACGTGAAGTGGCTGCTGGATATGTCGAGGGTAGGGTTTGCGGTCGCCGAGAGGTAGGTTTCTAAGCGCGCCTGGTTGAGGGTTTGGGTGGGAGAATGGGTTAGTAGGAGGGTCGCACTGAGGAGTCAATAAGCTTGTTGTCCCAATTTGCGAATCAATTGAGGAAATCCAGGGATTAGGGCAATTTGACATACAGATTGCTCACAACCTCAGCGTCTACATCGCCTTCACGTCCATTGTAGCCGTCTCGAACCACGTCCTCCCACACTGTCCCTTCACGTGCTTTTGCTGCTAGGGTTCGCCATCTCGTACTTCCAAATGCATGTTTGCCTTCTTCTAAACCAAGCTCAACGATTGAATTCAGCAACGTGAGGTAGAAGCTCCAGACCTTTATCCGTGTATTGCGAGAGGCAGAAGCCACGGAAGCGAGTGCAGGAGAGTCCCCATTTTCCGGTCTATCAGATTGTTCTACGGGAACCAGGGGGCTGATGACGGGTTCAATGGTTGAAAGAGCCTCGGGAAGTCTTCTTGTGAGAAAAAGCTGTGCGGCTTGGCGATATGTTTTTGCAATTTGAGAGGACTGGTGGCGAGAGGAAGAGAGAGAGCCGGTAGAGGAGGTGAGCATGCGGGATGAAGATAGTGGATCCTCGTAGGGGATCGTCATGGTAGACGAGAGACCGTTGCTGTTGGACGACATTTTGAATTATCGTCAATTGCCAATCGACGAGAGACCCCTACGATTTTCCATGTTGCGAAGGAGTTTGGGCATGGAGAAGAGCGAATTCGGGGAGGTTGGAATGCGAACGATGGACCTCGGCATTGTTTCCGCAACACCACATGCTGTGACCTGGATGTGACCTGCTCTTTTCTTTCTCGAGACACGGCGAAGTATTTGCCCCATCTATGTCCAGAGAGCGTCTGAAACGTACCTAATCTCGATGTTCTTTGATGGATCTGTAAGAGTTGCCCAGAAAAGATTCCGCGTAATGTGCGCGTAAGTAGAACTAGGCGTGTAGATTTAATGGACACCCGGATGGTTTGCAGCATCACTTACTATATCTTTCCCGTGTTTGCCGCCTTTCTTGCATCCTCCTCAGGCTTTCTCACTTTCTACTTTCCTCAGAACCGAAGCAAGATATTCACAACTCATCGACGCGTGGACGAAGTCTACGATAACAGCTACCTGAGAACGAGTTTCTTTTAACTCCGTGAACAACCTGCTCAAGCCTTGTCACAAGCCCTCACGTAACAAAATAACGCATACCCAAGTTTCCAGAACGTCTTAGCTATGGATATCGACCGAACTTCTTTTCAAGGAACCTTGCTTGACATCTTCACTGACATTTCAGAGTCCCACTTCGTAGCGTTCGATCTTGAACTCTCTGGAGTAGCCTCGAGACAGCGCCGGCCAAATGGGGATAGTCAAACGCTACAGGAGCGTTACGAAGAGATCAAGCAAGCTGCTGACCGCTATCAGATCCTCCAGATTGGCTTGACATGTGTACGAGAGCTTTATCGTCCGGTTGAGTCCGACGAGCCCCAGGAGACGGAACCTGTGTACTCGGTTCAGCCGTATAATTTCAATCTCAGTCCTATATTACGGGATTTCATGGGGGTTGAGCGAACTTTTGCTTTTCAGAGCAGCGCAGCCCAATTCTTGATTGAGCGCGGCTTTCGGATGGACCTGCCGTTCACCGAAGGGGTCCCCTATCTATCAAGAGATGAAGCAAAGCTAGTCAAGGACGCATTGTATGCCAAGATGGAGCGGAGTGGCCTTCCTGATATCGACCTCAGCAAGCCAGAAGACGCTGAGGCGGTAGAATTTATGGACGATGTACGAGGAGCAATTAAATACTGGCTCCAGACTGGCGAGGTTCGTTTCAACAACGATGCTTCCTATCTGTAGGAACCATCATCAGCTCCAAACGCTAATTTGTTCTTTGGCAGCCTCAGCGAGACTATCTGGACATCGACCCAGAGATTCGCAACATCCGAGACGAATATCGTGAATCTCAACTATCCAAATTCGAAATGCGCCTTGTGCACCAGCTCGTCAGGGCTGAATTTCCCAAACTCAAGAGCCTTGGCAAGCGAAGTTACGTGCAGATTATTCATCTTAGCGAAGCAAGCGAGATGGCCCGCCGAATAGAAAGGAAGAGACAGATAAAATCGCACCTTTTTGCGCAAACCGGTTTCCGATGGATTATTGAATGGATGGTGGGCCGTGATATGTCCGATATCGACCCATACAGCTTCGCGAGGTCCCGTACAACGGGTGAAGTGGCATATGCTGATATGGACTACCTAAGATCTCGCTGGCATCGAGCGAGAGAGAAAATGGGGCGACGTCGTGTGGTCTTGGTTGGACACAACCTCTTCGTTGATCTAATCTATCTCTACCGCACCTTCATCGGACCTCTTCCCGAAACCGTGGAGGAGCATGTAAGGAACATCCATGAACTGTTCCCGCAAGTAATCGATACCAAATACATGGCTACGCACAAGGCTGGCAGAATCAAACCAGATTCCTCGTTAGATGGGCTTGACACGTGGCTTTATCGACAAAGCTCTCCGATTATCTGTACGTCGGGGACGGACCTCCAGAAGTTGAGCACGCGCTGACCTCAAAGCAGTGACTCATCCTCAGCACCAGAAATACAGCTCTAGTGCTCTTACCGCATATCATGAAGCCGGTTACGATAGCCTTGCGACAGCTCGCGTGTTCCTTCGACTATCCGCAAAGCTTGAAGCTCTTGGCAGCTACGTGGACCCTCCAAAAACAAGTGACGGAGAGATGACCACCACCAATGAGGGTTTCCCAACGGAAGAAGACGAAGACAAGAGTAGTGATAACAGCTACGCCACAGCACAAGAGGATACGGGCATTGCAGGTCTACTCAGTAACGGCCTCTCGATAGCTGGTAGCGCTATGTCCAGCGTTACGAGCAGCTTATTCGCGCCGTCTTCGAATGTCTCTACATCATCACTAGCGGCTCCAACTAAGAAGAAGAAGAAGAAAAACAAGAAGAAGAAGAAGGAGAAAATTACCACCACTCAGACCGTTAGCCGTTTCTCACAGCCCAACGTTTTTGACAAGCTACGGGATTTACCCGGAGACTTCCAAGACCCTGAATCAGAAGAAGACGAGGCGCTGCCAGATACGAGTTTGTCGGAAGATACGTCAGCTCCCGTGGCATCAGACTCCAACACCGCCGCGGCGCCTATTGCTGAATGGAGCATGCCCAGTGACCACGAGAAAGTGCCCGATAAATCTAAGGAAATTCCAGCAAAGATCTTCATCCCGGAGCAGCTAAGCTTTCGCAAAGTTGAACATCCGACGCAGATACCATCTTGGACGAGCGATTTTTGGAGGACATACATGAACAAGCTGACGGTCTTCGGGACCAAAGAGGAGGTCTGCACCCTGGACGAGCAGTAGACTACAAATGTATCTTCCACACAATGCGGCTCGGAGATTTCTCAATGGAGAGGTAGAACTTAAGCATCAGATCGCTTGATTTACTGTAGTTAGCTACAATAACTGCAGCAATCAAATATACCTTGAAAAGAAGCCGTTGCAATGATATTTCGAACATCAACGAGGGGCACGAGCGTGGTACATCCCATAAGCAGGGGCCCAAGTTATCCCTCTTTGGGCATTCTTTGTGTTGAAAGGCTCAACACTTTCAGTCCTGCACATTTTCCATTCGCATTCCGAACAATGGCCATTGCCTTAGTTTACCTTTCGTTCACTTCTGCAACATTTTAGTACACGTCTTTGTGAAACTAGACTTGGGTATTTACCTTCTGCTACTTTTACCATCTTCTCGGTGTCTCCCTTGCCCAATCACGATCACTATGCCCATGAAAATCCCTCAGATATTTTCCGAAGTTATTTGCCGTCTTTATCGCAAGGTCTAGGTGCTCCCAACTCATCTTTTTACGTTCGTGAGATGCTAATTGTCTTGCAGTTGACAATGCGTTCCTAATCTCACGACCGTTGAGCTTGTGATTCGCTAACTCATCAAGCCTATCTCGAATATCATCCAAATTTTCACCTTCTTCCGTGCCTTCTAAGCGCGCGAGGAAGTTCGACCAAATTTGCTTTCGAGAGCGTGGTTTCAGATCCTCGTAGTGTAGTGCAACATGGATTCGTGAACGGAACGCCTCATCAAAGGTGTCGACGCGGTTCGAGGTGAGAATTAAAATGCCCTCGTAATACTCGATCATGCGGAGGAAGACTGAGACGAGACTATTTCTTTGAAGGTCCGTTAATGTGCGCTCTTCTAGGAAGACGTCCGCCTCGTCGAGAAGGAGCACGCAATTCCAGCGCTTTCCTAGCTGAAACACTAATTGCAAGTACTGTTCAACCTTATCCGGCTCAGTTCCAATGTTTCCACAAGTTATGGGATACAGTGGCATCTCTGCGATCTCCGCAACCGATTCGGCGGTAAGTGTCTTTCCAGTCCCGGGAGAGCCGTGAAAGAGCATGATTAAGCCGTTGCCTTTGCCAGGGATGATGTCGAAGTCTGCACGCCATCTCTGCTCTTCTCGCTTCGTTTTGATCGAAGAAGCTCGGACCGTGACCATGGCTTTTACGAGACGTTTCGTCTCCTCCGGGAGGACCAGATTCTCGAAGGGCTGCTTGCTCCAACGTACGGGCGTTATATCCAAAACGGGGAGATCGATCCACTCCTTTTCAAGCAGATCATAACCAGGTACTTTCGTGGGCATCATGAGGAATTCGTCTTCCGCGGGGTCATCTCCAAACGCTAGGGATAATCTCCACGGGTCCGTCTGTTTGTTTCGAGTTCTGAACTTGTTAAGCCCTTTCAACCATTCTGAGTGAAGCTTGTTGTAGGTCATGTGGTCAATCATGTATCTTCCCGGCTTGACGGTGTTGCTTTCAGTGCAATAGACGAAATTTAGTTGGCGAAGATCCCAGGTTTGCATCCCACGCTTGCGCAAAAACTCAACTGACTCTTTACTCAGAACGGAAAGCGGATAAATCCCAAATTTCTCAAGTTCGAACGGTTCATTTTTATCTCCAACAGGGGCAGGAAAAGCGAGCTTTAGCTCTGATCTCAGGCACTCGAAACCAGCGAACTTCCAGTACCAAAAATTTACGTGCAACAAAGTACCGTTTATGTAAGGCCAACCGCTGACAACGTAGATTCTTCGAGAATTACCTGTGTTGTCTTCAAGCCCGTGACTCTTATATACTGCGAGACAGTTTGGCTGGAAAATCTTGTCTAGATGGCGAATAGTAATCTTGTGTTGAGATAGCAACTCCTCTGCCTCAGCATATTCATTTCCGTAGTTCGTGTTAATGTACTGAAGAATGGCTTCAATTTTCCTCCGTAATGGAGCATTGACCGATTGCGAATACGTTTGAAGGAGCTCCCGATGAAAGTAAAGAAGTTGGTACGGGGCGTGTATTTCAAGAAATGCGTCTTTGAGAAACCTCTCAAGTGGACATGTGGCCACCTTTTGAATTGCTTGCCGGACATCATCATCCAATATTAAGATAGTCTCGTCCAGTCCCTTCCGTAATAGTGACAGCCCCAATTGGCCCCCGCATTGCCGATTTTTTATGACGACAAAAGAAGGCTGCTGAAAGCGACACACATAGTCCCGGAGTTGATAAATTGGCTTTTTCCCCGATAAGTGTGACGATCGACGTCCATCAGTGAAGATAGCCATCAAGGGATCATCTTCGAAGAGGAACGTTTCGTGGTATCGAGATTTGTTGCGGTGCTCTGAGCACGCGATACGGTAGACCATAGGTAAGGCAAGGCTGTGCATCTGCGGATGGTTTGTCGGACTCCATCTGGCATCTTTTCCACGTTCGGTATTCCCAGCTTCCCCAGCAATATCGATTGAAGATCTCAAGGTCGAAATTGACTGTCTTCGGCGGACAAGACGGGTTTTGAAGACGTCTTTTCGGCTCACAACCGCAGGATCGCGGACGTCAATCGCTGGTCTTAGACGAGACGCTGGTTTGGGTGGAGGAGAATCTGTAGTTCCACACATGTCAGCAAGTCGAAGCGAAGAAATGGAAGCGGCAAAGCTGATCAAGAAATTGTCTCGATCCATATGGAAGACATAGTGGCGGAGGATGAGACGAACCTCTCACATCCGCCCTCCCATCTTGCTCCAATCGCTCATGCTCGTCGACATCTGAAGTTGAGGAAGACGAGCCGGAACCACGGAAATTGCGATTCTCGGGCAATTCAAATGGAAATGTCGTAGCGTGTCTCTTCGGCCCAGCAGGTGGCCGTTGTTCTGACTTCCGCTTGCCAAGAATGGTCTCCATTCCATCCTTATCCCAAATGGACGCAAAATCGCCTTTAAGGTGCGAAATCGAAGATGGAATCTCGGCCGGCGAATCATTTCTGGACATTGTTGATTTTGGCGAAAAGGTTAGGCAGGTGGCCCTACCCAGATTGTTATGAGCTTGCTTGCAGCCAGCCGTATGATGCAGCAGACTCGTATCTTGGTTATCGCATCAACGAATAGGCTGAGCAGCCGCCCGCTTATCCTAAGTACAAAAGGATCTCGAGATTACCCGCCTAAATGGCATTCCGTAGAAGGAGGCAATTCGTAGAGCTCCAGTCAAGCTACATTTTCAGAGCTAAAGTCTATCCTCGACACGTTCATACATCCTTCGTGTGCCAAAACCCCGTGACAGGCAACCGATCGCATGGATGCCTCACAAAGACTTGCCTACGGTGTACAGCCTCATGCAACTGTTCAGAGCCAATCGTTGCACTATGCCCGAGCCACTTGGGTCTGCAGCCGCCTCATGTCCGCCTCGTGTCTGCCCACTCTCCACCGAATATGAGCCAGCAACACATCCCTTAAAGGGTAGACTTTTACCCTGATAATGCCTCTGTAATATTGAATGATGGCACAAAAGCCAACGGGCGCTGCTTTCCCAGATGGAGGATCACTCCCAGGCCAACTCCAACAAGTGCAGGGCTGGTACAGCAACGATTCTCCTACAAGGCTCGTCTCTTGATCTATCCAAATATAAAAGGGTCTGACCATCGAATAGTATCGACAAAGTGCTAGAGGGTGCATTCACAGAAGGGAAGCAGGCGTTCAATGACCTGCTCTGTGATAGGGAACAGGACAAGGCGTGGGTTTCCGATCGAACATCTATCAAAGACGTCCTTCAAGCCGTAAGCGATGCGCGGAACAAATACCACGCTAAACGGACTTCCAAAGCTCGGAAATGGCTCACTCAATTGTCCGCAAGAGTCAACTACTATAGCTCGATTCTAGATGTCATGGTCCAACATCACCCTGAGTATGCGGCCCTGGCGTGGGGCGCCTTCAAAGTACTCTTTGTGGTAAGAAATTCTATCACCCTCAGAATCTCAACCTTATCACCCGCCGGCAGGGCGTCGAGAACCATGAAGAGTCCGTCCATCAGCTTGCGAAGGCCCTATATCGATTCGCCGATTGTTTACCCAGACAAGAACTAAAGCTGATACTCTATCCCTCCGTCCAAATGCAACAGGCTGTTGCGAAACTCTACTCTAAGCTCATCCAGTTCATGGTTCATGCTATGAACTGGTACCAAAAGGGCATAGCAAGACGAGCCATCGGAGCTATCTTCAAACCTTTCGCACTTGGATTTCAAGACCAACTGACCGAGGTGGACGAGCTGTCCAGGACTGTGGATGAAATCGCAAACACCGCCGCACAGGCGGAGTTGCGAGCCGTTCATACCAAAGTCGAAAGCGCTTACAAGGAGCTCGGCCTTGCACGCCTGGAGATCAAGCGGCTTGGGGAGGTTGTGTCATTCGAAGCTGACCGAGTCTTCCAAGTTGCTTCCTGTACGATCACTGGCTGTCCTCATTCGTATGCGCTGACCTCCAGCAGGTACTCAATCGCTCTCATCACAGATACAGCTGGATAATCTTACGCAATCCGCAATGATCAGAACTGTTCAACTCAATCAAATCTTGTCAGCGCCCTTTATGACCGACATTCCACCCTCTGGTCAGAGCCTGAAATACTGCGCCACCTTTGCTCGAAGACAGCCGCAATCTGCCACCCTCTCACAATCAGAAATCGAAGCCCTCCGCAACTATTCGACCGATGTCGACATATCTTATCTGGTCATTGAGACCAGAGATCTTAGTGACGCCAAAATTCTTCTCCTCAGCCTCCTGCAGCAGATTCGAGCAGCTAACAGACCAGTCATCTGGGCCCTGCGCTTCGCAAATTTCCTTGATAGGTCTCCATGCATCGAGGATATCCTGCGGATTCTTGTCCTGCACGCCCTTGAGATCAACACCAACACTTTGGCCCTCAACGATTTCCCGGTCACTTTGCCCAGCCTCCGTGCCGCCTCGACCCAGGAGGACTGGCTCTCAATACTGAATCGCTCTCTTTCCGGTCTCGAGGAGGTGTACATCGTCTTGGATCCTGATCTGCTCCGCTTTGCGGCAGAGAACAACACATGTGCAGCCGCAGATGTCTTACTAGCTCTTAAGAGCTGTATAACAAGCACGCGTCTCAAGATCATAGTCTCATCCTTCGGTATCAATAAAGGGTACTTTACCCGGCATTCAGCGATTGGATCATGGAAGGCGATCAGGACCAATAATGCTCAGCGTCAGAGGCTAGCAAAGCTAAAAAGACAACATCTCACTCGAGTACGTAAGATGAGGAATTCTTAATGTGTAAGCATAGCGGACAATTTTTACCCGTCAGCTCGAAGCTAAGACCTAGGATCAACTTGTCGGTCACAGGAAGCCTTGTGATTAAGCGGTAACTTGTGCGTTACCGCCATCATAGAGTTCGCAAGACAAATGCAGTTGCAGGAGAGATGACCCTAAGGAATGGCTAACCACTGCTGTTCTGCTGACCACCAGAGACAAGGTTGAGCATGGTGTAGAGCTTGATACGCGGTTGTCCCCACCTCCGCGTACAGCATGCTTCTTCCGCCAACTCCGAGATCCATCTATGGATGACTAGAGAAGGGTGTTGCGACTCGACGCATACTCGCATGTTACGGAATTATTCATCTTTTAGACTCTGGCGAACAAGTGGCGGCTATGCGCGTTGATATTCAACCAAGGAAGCCGATGCTGGATTGTGGGATCGCACTCTACCTCTCTGTTCATTGTCTCCTCCTCTGGCTTGCAGATCGTTTTATCGATGGCGGAAAGAGTTCGATACGTACGGATCAGGTAGCCCCACCTGACGATATCTCGTCTGCGAAGCAGATGTGGCAAGTATCACACCGTCGTCCACGTGGAAGCGTCGGGGATGGT
The DNA here is from genome assembly GCA_021030935.1 of Astrothelium subdiscretum. NCBI lineage: Eukaryota > Fungi > Ascomycota > Dothideomycetes > Trypetheliales > Trypetheliaceae > Astrothelium > Astrothelium subdiscretum. Next base: position 147,573 of record JAGFMW010000066.1, on the reverse strand, counting down.
TTACACACGCATATTGCCAGAGCCCCACGACGAGTTCGGTAGGAGGAGATATCCTGATATCTATTGGGAATCTGGAGGAAAACTCCACAGCCGTGCTCTGCTTGATAAATAGGGCACTTACTCGGTACTTATTTCGCGCATTCGTTGTGCTACTTCCCATCCGCTAGTACTATTGTTCAGACCTTCAAGGCTTTAGTTGATGCAGGGATGAGAGTGCTTGTGCTAGGGGAGTGGTCGCTTTCGGCTTCTCGGACTGCTGCGTTGCCGCATCTCTTTGCTGTATTGTTGCAGTCTGTTGATCCGATCTCAGACGGCAATGTCAGAATGGTGCTTTCGCCTGCTGTATACGTCGATGGGGCTACACAGGCGGGATGGGAGATGGTGGGTAGGGAGACCTTTACGCCTGGGAATCGTCTGGAGGATGGCAGATGGGAGACTGGAATCGCGAGGGCGGCTACGAAAACAACGGTGACAGTACAGCAGGCTAGTCGAAAAGACGAGAAGGATGCTGAGAGCGTTCGGTTAGTCAGCTTGAAGGCCCACGTTGACGCTCCAGATAATTCTGTCGGTGTTTGGGAATAGTACGAGAAGTTAGGTGTATAGACATTTGGAAAGCGGTCTTCCGCCACCGATCTTGAAAATGACCGACCGTGAAGAAAGCGTCTACGCTACAGCCAAAGCTTGCCATGCTGCGATTTGTGATAAAACGAAAGGCTCCGTATGCAGGTCACAACTACTTATAGCAGTACTCATTGCGAGGTAGTTTCAAGTTCAACGATCGTTAGCTTTGAGGGCAATAGCCTTGTTGTCCCAAGATAGGGTACTTACGAACGAATATATAAGCTAGAATAGCCACTCAAGAATTCTTTGAGCTCTGCCTTTCCATCCCTGTGCAGGTAACCTTTCATGCCCAGTCCTCTCGTACGTGTCCGTCTCTAGATCCATCTCGGCTAGCTTAACTATTTTCGTCCTCTTCAAAATCTTCCACCCCACATACATCACTAACATGATCGGCAGCTCAATGTAGTAACTCACGAACGATACAGCATCGAACGATGGGCTAAATGCACTCCAACCCTGTACTAGGACAAGCACGCAATTCAGCACGACGCAAATGATAGGTCCCCAGGGGTACGTCCAGTTCTTGAAGGGGAGTAGATGTTCTTTTCCTTGTAGCTTTACGGCGCGACGAAATCGTAATGACGCGATGCCGATAGCGATCCATGAGAGCTGATTCGAGACGCCGACAATGTTCTGAAGCCATGTCCACAGATCGCCCGCCCCGATAAAGCTTGCTCCGAAGCAGAGCCCTCCAATCAAAGATGTCGAGAGTACTGCAATCCATGGCACTTTTCTTTTCGTAAGCCGACCAAAAAATCGTGGCGCATGACCTTCACTCGCAAGAGTATAGAGCAAGCGTGTCCCAGCGAATAAGGCGTGATTCGCTGCAGAGATGACAGAAGTCATGACTACAGCGTTAATGAAGCTTCCGGCTGCGGTGCTTCCAGCTTGTTGGAAGACGAGGGTGAAAGGTGAAGTGCGCGAAGTTTTACCATTCAGACCATCGGTGTCGTAAGGGATGTTCAGTCCAATGAGCAGCACGGATAGGATGTAGAAAAGTAGGATCCGCCAGAAGACGTTCTTCACTACTCGCGGCATGTTGCGCGTCGGGTCTCTGGTTTCCCCTGCGGTGATAGCGATGGACTCAGTGCCGCCGTATGCAAATGACGCGGTTACGAAGACCGAAGCGAAGCCACCTATTCCTCCGACAAAAGGGGCGTCGCCGATGAACCAGTTGTGGCCTCCGATGTAGTGGTGGGCTGTGTTGCCGCCACAGTTCACAACAATGCCCAGGATAATGAAGATAATGATTGTCACCACTTTCAGTAAGCTTAGCCAGTACTCAACCTATAACGCCATGAGCTTGCAAATCTTTCAGATGCATTTCGACCTATGAACGGACTAACCTCGCCGTACGCTCGCACCGTAATAATATTGGCGCATATGATCGCGACCCAGAATATTAGGCTCACAGCATACCCTGGAAAATTCGTGTTCCAATATTGAATCACCAACTGTAATGCAGTCTGTAGCAGGTCAGCTATGAACATAACTCCGAATTCGTGAGACCCAGAAGAGATATTGGCCCATACCAAATCTGAAGCCACCGACACTGCATCATTAAACCAATAATTCCACGTCAACGCAAAAGCAAATGCATCATCCACAAACCGACCCGCAAAGGTACAAAAAGACCCTGCGACTGGGATGAAAGTTGCCATTTCACCCAAGCTCAGCATCGTTGTGAATACAATACCGCCAACGATGGCATACGCGATGAGTATTGAAGCCGGTCCACCAGTCGCTAAGGACTTACCAGTTCCAAGGAAGAGACCAGTGCCAATAGTACCGCCTATTGCTATCATCTGAACCTGTCTAGCAGACAGTTTCCTCGCCAGTTTGTCCTCGATAATGCCATGTTGAGGCACCTCTGCTTCGACTTGTCCGAAGTCGTTGCCCTTCGCATCTTGGGCCCGACTATGTCCTTGACCAGGACCTGCGAACATATCGAGGCCTCGGTCTTGATATGCCATCTCTGCAAGCAGCAGTGATGTAGTTTATGAAATTGTCCGCAAACTTTGTTCACCGTGGTCTTTGGTCAGCAAAGTAGTGGCGAGTCTCTCGCTAAAAGGCCCACATTGAAGGTTATCTATCTGATAGTCGCTGTGAAGAGATATTGGGAGTTGAGTAATAATGAGTGTCAATAATGTGCCTTAGAACAGGCTTTGTATGGTACCAGATAGAGTTACTCACTGACAACTCTAAGCAAGGAGGTGTTCTACGGCGCCTGGCAGAATCCAGCATGACGTGATTGCACGCCATTGAAGAAGGCAGGGGTAAGGTAAGCCTTATACGAGTTGTAGGACTGGTCTACTGGCAGGGTTACACTGACGGTGCTGACCGTGTGATGCGTTTAGGGATAATTAGAATGGACAAGTTCCGTCTCTTGCCCCGGTGGAGCCATCGACGAAAAGGGCTAGCGCGCTTTTCACACAATTTTTACCTCTACGGTACCTATACGGACTACGCATGTCCATGAGCATAGTTGTTCATCGTTCATTTAGTATAAGAAAGGTAGAAATGGCTGGAGGGATCGCATTTGGATATGCCTGAAGCTCAGTACCGCCACCGCAGCTCGAGGCATCTTTGTCCTAATCGATTGCTCAAAGAAATCTCGGAGATGCTCTCAACTGTATATTGCTATTAACAGATAGTATCAAATTGCTATCCGTACATTACGGCAGGCCAAGGAACAAGTCCAGCAGCTTCGGAAACTGCGGCGTACCCAAACCCGTGATAGGATCCCATCCTTCGACAGCACTGAATCCCTGGCTACCACACCCAGGGTTACTCCCATTCTTGATATCATTAAATACACCCGGATTGGCATAAAGCGTTGGATTCAAAAATCCGACCGGCCCCTTCCCGGCCGCCGTTCTCTCCTCATTGATGAGCGTGATAATACTTCCCCAAATCGGTGCCGCCAAGCTCGTGCCATAGAAATGCACAATTTCGAGGTCGTTTGATGCAAGGAACTCGGCCCCGTTGGCTGAGACGTCAGGGAAGCCTCGACCTGCACGGTTGTAGATACCGCCACCTTCACCGACATTAGTTGCATCCTCGTTGGCGACGTAGTATGGTAGACCTGGGTCGTGATTTGCAAAGTATGTAGCGACGGCGTCAGTCTGGTAATCGGGGACGGGGAAGTAGTTCGCAAAACCACCTGCTGAGGCGAACAGCGCAGCGCTAGGACTTAGATCAGCCTGGAGAGCCGACTCGGGATCATTGACGGTTTGGTTGTCGTAGAGACGCGTGGCTCCCACGTTTGTGACGTACGGACAGGTGGGGAAGCTGGGATTGTAGATTGTTTGATTGTCACCGAGGCAGCCTAGGTCGCCATCGTCGCCTGGGAAGGATGCCACTCCGTAATCGCCTGATGCCCACACAAAGGTGATTCCTTGCAAGCCAAGCTTCATGAATTCGTTGCACTGACGTCTCGTGTAATTGGCGGGCGCATCAAACTCAGACTCTCCGTACGAGACGCTGATGACTCGTGTAGGCTGGTAAGCCCCGCATTGCAGGGAGCCCTTATACCCACCAGGGGAAGGATCGGGATATACTGGGTCGATACCTACGGTGTTCCCCGTGATATTGAATGCAGTATAGTTGCAATAAGAGCCATCCAGAGCATCAAGGAATGTATTGAAACCTCCATCTTCGGAGTCCTCGATATCGTCGTCAACCTGATACAGAGTGATGGTTTGAGGCTTAAGGATTGCTGTTAGCATAGACCGTCCATGAACCAGGAGAAGGGACTTCTTACATGTATTAACGAGAACCCAATGTCCATATCGATATCAGACTCACCGCCGTTGGACGAAGTGTTGGGAGCAACCGGTGCTGTGCCTCCATCCACGGAATCGAGTAACGGAGCGGTGCCTTGGGGAACGTACGGTGCAAAGTTTGCAAAGAACTTGTTAAGGTCTTCCTGCGAGTATTTGTCACCACTTTCGTATAGTCCAAGCTGGTTCACGTCGTCCTGACGTGTGGCGTTTGGGATCTGATATAGTGCTTTAAGGCAGGTTGGTGTTATATTTACGCCGCAGGTCTGCAACTCTAGAGGCAGTTCTAGTGCAGCGGCCGGCATCTTGTAGTGACCCACGGGAGGTTTCTTCTTGATCGGACCCGGCTTATGGTGCTTTTTCGATGTCGTACTTCTACGGAGCTTGGTGCGCTTTAGGGGAGCCGAAAGCTTTACACCAGGTGTAACATAGTCGATATGCCCACGCAGATGTGCAGGAAGAGAGTATCTAAGTAAGTCTTAGCAAGGCGAGAAGTAGAAACTTGAGTTCGACCTATACTCACTCATCGCTGCCAATTTGAAGCCTTCCAGAGCTCGAATGCATGTACTCATGATATTGTGTTCCGAACATCTCTTCTGCTTGCCAAACGGGTATATTCAAGGCGAGCCAGCCCTTGTTTTCATAATCGATTATACTAGTTGCAGAGACACCCGACTGAAGTAACCACTCACGGACTGCTTGCACAGTGCGGCGGGAAGGAGCAAATGCATCGTGTACTTGGGCTGGCGTCCAATGCTTCCCAAAATTCGGTGAGTTGGGGTGAGAACTGTAAGATTGTCAGATGGCCAATTACACCGCATCCCCTCGTACCCAGAGGGCAAGGTGATCGAAAATACTTACACGTCCATCAGATGTGCGTAGCCATCCTCCAAGTTATTCTGTGCCAAGCCAATCCTTATTGGCACAATAGCTTCGCGGTCAAGGCGATTGCGTTGCTGCCAACCTCGCAATGGAAGAGATCGCTTCTCATGGAGCACATGCGAACCACGGGTTGGCAGAGAGAACGCCAGAGTAGCCAGGCTCAAAAGAAAGACGAATGCTGTACTCGTTTTCATCTTGGCAATATTCGACAGGCCGCGAAGTTAACCAAAACTAGCAGGGTGAACACAGTACTCGAAGGCAGGGCGCTACTAGCTGCGAAAAGGCCTCTCTTATGTCGCAAAAGGCGAAAGGACTCTGCTGCCTCAAAGCCGCAATTATCTTTGCTGGTGACTGTCTCCATTTTGTAGGCAGTGTGATACCCAGGGATTGCGGCAGAGCCAACAAGCCTCACACACTCCTGCAAGTCGTGACGGTGCGATTGCAGGATGTCGGCTGCCCTTCGACGATAAGCATAGTCGGTAGATGCCATTCTTGTTTAGTCTGGTGTTGAGCTTCTGCAATGAGATAAGCTTGGGTTAGTCGGTGCCTCTCCGTCGGGATTAAGACTGTCCGAAATCTTTTCATCTCATTGAGCTTGGTGTTGATAATATTCGCTTATTTGACTGTCATCTCTATAAATCGAATATACGGAGCTATTAGAGAAAAAGCAGCACTGAATGGTATGAAATAGTTGAGATATTTCGTATTTATTGAGCAGGTGATGCCATTGGTACCTACCTAGTAGTGTAAATGGCGGCGAGCTAATTTTACTCCGTAGTCCCGAGTGAGAGGGCGCGGTGCTGCGGGCAACCCTGTCGAGCGTCGGATCGGCCGCGCCGAGCATTTTGGGCGGGTCACGCTCACACAAACTCCAGGTCCTTCCCGTCCCTTTCACGAGTCCTTGCTCTTGCACTTGGGCTTGATGGACTGCCGCCAGACCTATCGCCCACAGTAACCCTACGTGTGAAATGATCTATTCTTGTCTTATCACTTACCCTTTCTCACGATCGGTCCTCGCGCGGACGGCTACTTTACATTTGCATGGACCAGTGAGAGTCTCCGGAGCATATCAAGCTTAGCAGCACTTTTTCATCTTTATCTTTTAGCCCATGATAGAAGGGAAAGTTAGCGTACCCTACTGAATGACCAAAGTGTTTGCTTTCAAGATAAATTGTCCTCCCTTGCCCTTTCCTAAACCCCACCATGGGCCAGCTCCCGGTGCAGAAGCTAAAATACCCAAGTCGAGGAAGAGATGCCATCGTGCAGACCAAGATCTCAGTGCACAAGCCATGAATGGCTGAGATGGCTATAACAGGATGCATCAAAGGGAACGAGGGGCGGTTGAGAACGATTACGAGAATAACAAGGGTAGTAGAACTAACAAAATCAATGGTAACAGCGTCCGAAGAGGACAGCGAAATGCCTCGTAGTCTACCAATGAACTTCACAGCAGCCCTATGGAAAGCCCAAAGACGTCCTCAGTGGAGGAGTGAACGAAAGAATCCTGCGGGGATTGATGTGGCTCCTGGCTTTGAACGGTGGTAATAGGTTATTAGATAGAAAACGGCTCAGCGTCGATAGAGACATAGAACGAAAATACGAGGACGAGACGATACAGCGTTTAGTTACAGACATTTGAACAGCAAACTCTCATACAGTGAATCCGGACTTCTCTACTCCAAACAGAATGCGAATCGACCAACGCCTTGCGCTATGCACGTGCTCAGAACAACAAAAGGCCTTGAAAGGACACTGCAATACATCCATTATCTCTGCTTCGTGACCATTTGCGGTAAACTCTTCTGTCTTTCCTTGTACTCTCTCACCATCACGGAACAGCTGACTTCCTGGCAAAGCCTCTTCTTCCTCGCGTCAGGCAACTTACCGGCAAACTCCAACCCGCTCGCCCTCTCAACTGCACCCAGAGGGACCTCAAAATCTTGCAACGGCTTATCATTGTCGATTTGCGCGTTCGGCAGGACGAAAGCGCCCAATGCCACATTGCCTCCAGTCTTGCCATCCTCGCCAAAGATGACCTTGTAGAAATGCGTCGGCACGGCAATATTGGGCGGGTCCCCGATGACCTCGTAGCTGACGCGCCACTTGCCGTCCGGTTCTCTTCGCGGGAGGTACAAGGGCCCCGTCACGATGCGTACACTAGGGTAGCGCGTCGTGAGCCGCCTGCAGAAATCTTCAAAGTGCGCCCAATAGTCGCGATTGAAGCCGTCGCCAACCTGGGGACACATGTTGCTAAGAGCAAATGTGTCGTCCATGGCTTCCTGACTCCATTTTGCATCGGCTGCAGGGACCTGATGGCCGCGGTCGTAGCCGCTGCGAAAGTAGTCCTTCAGCTTGCCTCTGAACTTCTCAGGGATAGACTCGTCTTCACTAAAGTACGAGTGTTTCCGATCTCCTACTTGTAAGGAGAGCGATGTAGGGGTGATGTGCTCGGCAACCCACGACGGGTTACGCGTGCGGCGATCGAAGGAAGAAGTTAAGGAGGCCGCAGGGCGTAAGTCAGCAACAGGCCCAGGAAAGCCGTACTGAAATACGCCAGAAGGATCAACAGGCGACGTAGCCTTGACAGCAACCGTTCGGGCAACAGCAGGAATCGGTGGTGAGGGGGACGCGGGTGAAGGCACGGGCACAAGGGTCGATGATCTTTTCTGGCTCGAGTAGAAAGCGGCACTTGCTGCTGCACCGGCAGCAGCGCTGGCCGCAGCAATAATAGCTAACGTAGCTTTGGACATGTCGGCCTTGAAAGGTATGGAAGAGACGACGCCTGCGTCAAAGGGAGAAGAATGGCGAAAGAATACCTTATGTAGTGGACATTGACCAGGGGGCGGCGCACCACGCGCTCCTGTCATAGGGCACTTACATTAGGTACTCCCGTCCGTACGCGCTGTCACGGGAGCCGCTGACTGCCCCTTGCGGGCACCCTTCGGAGCTCTGTAACAGGTGCGATGCATCCCAGTTTTTTGGAATAAAGACTCGCGATAATAGAGATCGTCGAGAGGAGCTTTCATAAAGTATAAATTATTGCAATCAAAAGCGATAGCTAGGAATGGTTGAGAAATAGATGCACGAGGAGGCCAGGTGGGTAGGCAAGCAAGCGCACGCACAAGCAGGTTACCTTATAAACTTAGGTAGGTCGGTACCTAAGGTACGTGCAAGTATCGCGTAAGCATGTGCGCAAACTCTGCCAGGTGCGCTGTCAAGGCGTTGGCCTTTACGTAAATAGAAGATCAGTATTTGTCAAGGGCTTATGGGGGCAGGCAAAGCAGGTGTGGATTTGAACGAATATCTTAGGTACCTAGAGCTAGGGAAGGAAGAAAGCTAGCTGCATAAACTGATAGGACAAAGTTTTGGCCTGGTTTGTCAAGGCTTTGACCCAACTGCCAATATCAAGCTTGTTGACCCTTTGGCCTAACTGCTTTTTCCTTCCTGCTTTCTCCTTGCCGCTTTCTTCTTCCCGTTTCCCTTATTGTTGTTTTCGTGCTCTCGCTATTCTATTCCTACCTCCATCCCCCATAAGGTGATACTGTATCCTATGCGGGAACCTCCATTGCTTTGTCCTTGTTTTATTTCCTATCCTTCTTTCCATTGCCTCATTTTCTCCCTTTGCCTTCTGATCAGAACGACATGTCAATAATTCAGAGTAAGTCAATTCAGGATGTGGGCTCAAAGGCTGCTAGTAAAATGAATGCTTCACCTTCGCAACGTAGCAGGGTATCGAACCCTCGAATGCATAGTTCTGTACCCCGTACCAAATTATCAAAACAAGTCTAGCTATGCAGCGAGCCTGTAAAGCAAACAAGCAACAAGAACGCTCGGACTCAGATTGCGCCAGAAATGTCCCCGCCATACCCGACCTGAAGTTCCAACACCGGCTTCGCAGGTCAAGCTCGCAAGATTCAGCTTACGCCGGTATCGCTGCATCCACATCTCTTGCTTGGCGAAGCCGCTGCACTGCCATGTGAGTTTCTATGCAGCCTCATTTTCCTTCAGGGGCCCGGGTGTATGATCAGTTATCCCAAAGTTTATTTCGGGTTTTCCCAAAAAGTTTGGACAGCATTTGGAGCAACTCTCATCGAAAATTGGTGAAAAACAGTGATCCACGAATTTTGCCCACCCCATATCTCTCTTTTCCGATAACGTCACCCCCTGGATGGACTGTTTATAGGACTCGCTGCGATTCCTGCGCGAAAGACTGAACAGAACAGCATACGAAACGTGCATAGGCGCGAAAAATATTTTAGGCGCCGACCTAGGTACTTAGAGTGGACCCGGCATTTCCTGGTGTTGTTCGAGGAAGCGCCTGCTCGTCCGAAACTACCTCCATAAGAGAGTTATGTACGCCGCGCGACCGCAGCGGCATTTAATGACTTATGGGCGACACATTCTCTTGCCGTTTCACTCCAATCTCCGTATGGAATATCAGCTTCTACTCGGGGGACATTTGATCACACCGCGAAGATCTACGAAGAGGTTGGATCGGCTTGCAACCATGAGCACGTCGTCGCATTATGAAAGGATAGATCCCTCTTACCTTGTCGAGGAAGAAACGGTGAAAGGCTACAACCCCAAGCATTACTATCCCGTCAAGCTGGGAGAAGTTCTACATCACCGGTACAAAACCATCGGCAAGCTCGGGTTTGGATCAGCATCAACTGTCTGGCTGTACCGAGATCTTCAGGAACAGCACGAGTATGTCGCGCTTAAGGTCTACGTCAATAGTTCCAAATATCACCGAGAACTTCCCATCTACGAGGAAATTAACAATCTACAGACGACTCATGAAGGGCGAAAATATGTACGAAAGATGTACAATTCTTTCGAACTTCAGGGACCACATGGAACACACATTTGTCTCGTTCACCAACCGCTCGGCATCAGTCTTGGCGAGCTCAAAGATTTAACTCCAGACGGACTATTCAGCCCAGAACTTATACGACAGACGCTGCGATGCATCTTGGCTGGCCTGCAGTTTTTGCACAAGGAAGTACGAGTCATACACACTGGTAAGTGAGCCTAAAGTCATCAGCTTTAGTATTGGTGACTTCTACTCACGCTTGGAAATTTAAGATCTTCAGCCTTCGAATATGCTGCTTGGGATTCATGATGACTCCGTGTTAGCCAAATTCGAAAAATATGAGACCGAGAATCCATGCCCACGAAAGGAACTTGATGATCGCACTGTCTACCTGTCGCGGCCAATGCTGCTAACCAAAGGGGAGCCATCTATAACCGATCTTAGTGAGGCAAGATTCGGAGACTCCAAATATACAGAACGAATCATGCCCAATGTTTACCGTGCACCGGAGGTCATACTTGGCCACCCTTGGAGCTATCCAGTTGACATATGGGGATTCGGAATGGTGGTAAGTCTGCTGATCTGAACTATCTTGAGTTTGGTAGCCACTTATAGTTGATGCTGTCCTGGGAAGTCGAGGCTGATGATGATTATGTATACGACAGCTCTGGGATCTATTTCAGCCGAACCGCCTGTTCCGGCCCTTAGACTCAGAAGGTCGATACTCTGAGGCCCATCACCTTGCACAAATGATATCTATCATGGGCCCGCCTCCTCTGGATTTCTTGCAGCAGTGTGGTGAAAAAGCCGACCAATACTGGGAGAAGAACGGTCAGTGTGGCAAGATCAAAATCTCTGTTCTTGAACAAGAGCTGTACCCTTCTAACGCTGCAAAGCAGGCACTTGGAAAAACTTGGCGCCAATTCCGGATGCAAGCTTGGAGCGCATGGACCAGAAACTGGAAGGCGAGGAGAAGCAGCAATTTATTGCCTTTATGAGAAAAATGTTGCAATGGAATCCCAAAGACCGGCAAGATAGCGAAGGTGTCTATTGGGATGAGTGGTTGTTGGCTGACTTGATAGAAAGCGGAGAGGTTGGCAGGGAAAACTGAGCCCTCAACATCCATGGGCAACCTTAAGCGCTTGTCAAACGGCTCTATGCTGAGTCTTTTCTGGCTTGTATCACTCGACGGTCGTCACGTCGTTGTCTAGTAGGCAACGGCCTGGCGTGTACGGAATTATGGCAGAGTTGAGTTCGCCAACCCATCCGATACAAGGTTATTTCCTCTCAAGAACAACGATGCTTGAGGCTTAAGACCCGCCGACCTACCCAAGCGAGAAGCACCTGAAACGCCAAATACCAAGTACCAGCGCCACAGGAATACGCACTTAGAAGCGCGTGCTGCTGGTGGCCCCATTCATGCTCTGGAAATCTCTAAACCAGGGCATGGAAAGTCTCCACCACAGCGTACGTGTCCTTCCAGGCGCGACCGTATTAGGCTGGATCCAATTCAGAGGCGAAATGAAAGGCATTCAATTCGGGCAGGGTCGAACACGAGCGACCTCCGCCAAAAGCCTACTGTGTGCTTGATTACACTACCACCGGCAAGACCAGAACCTGAATTAACGTTACTTTAAGTCTTCTTCACGGAACGATTTATATTATTGAAGAGATTTTCACGTTTCTCATCAGCCCTTCCATATTTAACTTCACGACTGCAGCTCTACGACAACTTTAGCGGCACTGACACCTTCCTTCTGCTTATCCATGCCCTGTTGGACTGAGTCCAGTCCCCCTTTAATAAGAAGAGGATCAGGCTTCGGCTTCAACCTGCCGTCTGCCAAAGCTGCGGGAACGAACTTGCCCCAGACTGCTTCCACCAATTTGGTATCCTTGATGATCACAGCGGCGTAAACTGTCGAACGAGGTCAGCAATCCACCAATCTCAAATGAATAGCGAGCACATTGGCGTATCGAGAGATGTGACTTACTGTCCGAAGTGCCTTCAACTCCTTGCCCGGGCAATGCTGTAGCAACGGGCGCCCCACCCAGCTCCTCTGCAATCTGTACGCTCAACTTCGTCGCATCGCCTCCGATAGCATCATATATACCCTTGAAACTTCCGCCTACCTCTTTCACCGCAGCTACAACGTCATTTACGGCGCTTCCGCTGTGATAATCCACTACCTTGTGCGCGCCCAGCTCTTTACAGAATCCAAAGTTGCTCTGACTGGCCGTTGTCACCACCGCTACACCCGAGGCAGTGGCGAGTTGTATCGTTAGGGAACCAATGCTGGAACTGCCACCCCAGACTACGATGACGCCATTAGAGCCTGGTTTGGGAGCGGACGAGGCGCTGGCCGGCGGATAAGGTGCCTTGAGAACTTGGTAGAGCCCGCAGGCGGCGGTGGAGATGGCGAGGGGTAGGACAGAGGCTTGCTGGAAGTTTATGGAGGAGGGAACTGGGGCCGTCAACGCAGAGTGAGCGACGGGATAGAGTTGGAAGCCTCCGTGGGCCGGATTGCCCGTAAAAAGGCCGAGGACGTGACTGTAATAGTTCAGCCATCATCGCATCGCAAGTAGGAGCGAAAACATCTTAGACGTATATTGAATAGTAGAGGTAATAGGTAATGGTAGGAGACGTACGCAAGAACACGGTCACCCTTTTTCACATGGGTAACATCTTTGCCGACTTCGTGCACTTCACCCGCAACATCGGTGCCGAGAATATTTGGATATTTCTCAACGAACATTCCATAATCCTAACGAGCAATTGACTCATCAGTCAAATTTCTTGATATTTAACATTCAAGTTCGCCAAGTCCACCACTGGATTTAAGATGCATTGAGGGCCGTAATTAGAGATGAGACCAGAAATACGCACTTGGATTTTCCAGTCTACTGGATTTACAGCAGCTGCAGCATTCTTGATGACCAGTTCACCAGCTTCGGGCTTGTGATCAGGTGCAACATCAACCTTGAGGGGTTTTGCTTTGGCTTCAGTGATCCAAGCTGCTCGATTAGACATTTTGTATGCTTGAAGGAGATCGTGAGTAGAAGAGATGGTAACGAGAAGAGAAAGTGGATTGAAAACTAAAGTAATGGAATTTCCAGGATGTGTAACGATGTCCTCATTTCATCATACCACTACTTGCTACGCCGATACCGCAGTTTCTACATTAATCTAGCCGCAGAGTTGGTACCTTACCCAAAGGTATCTAGAGATCCCCGGATCATGGCGTCAGGGCAGTTGGGTCTTCGATCTCGCCCCTCCACCAATCACGAGACTGCCGACGTCACCTTGCGCAGGTACCTGAATCTCGATAATTGATTACATACAGTTATTTTTTTCTCTCTGCTTGGATTGGCTTAGCAATACTGTCCACACAATAAAGTTCTAAATTGCCGTAGCATCGGTTATTATGCGATCAATCTTGTCAAGATTCCCAAAGCCCCTTGGGTGCTCGATTCCAGCTAGCAAACTTAGACATTCACTCAAGAATTATAGATAGTCAAAATGAAAATTGTATGGGTTAGGATCTTTCCGCGCTTTCTACTCGTTGTAGCGTTCAAAACTGGTTTGACACTGATATCCCATCCGAGCGCGAGAGGAACAGCCAGCTGTCCATACCGGCGATTATTGAAGTTTATACCCGTCTGCCATCAATACGTTCGGCTGTCCTCGAGCTCCAATCAACCTTTCGGTGGGCTTTCGCATGATACTGATTCGAACCATATTGTATCATAGTAATTGAGAATTAAAACATAGCCCTGCATAAAGAGTATGGAGTTCAACCAGGGTCGTAGAGTTTTGGCGTTTTTGTGAAGCATTAAAGTGAAAAGATGTCCTGTATACTTCCGTGTGAAATCAACCATTGATGGTAAGCATTCGTCAGGCTTTGCCTGGCTTAAGTGTAATGACAAGTGTTCAAGCCCGAGGACGTCTTCACGATACTGTGAGCACTGAAGGCGTCGCGCCAGTCCACAATGCTTGGTGTTTTGTCCCTTTTAGAGATGAACATTGGGGAAATCAGAAGTAAATAAGCTAGATTTATACAAATATGATTGACAGCTGCAAACCGAAGAGAAGGTGATTTCTGATATGTACAGGCTGTCTAAATTACAGGTCTAGTATTACTCGTACCGTAGGATGCACCGAATATGGACCTTTCAGCCCTAAAGACGAAGTTAGCTCAATCGCCGAACCCCCATGTTTCTGGATGCTCCTACCAGCAGAAAGATTATGCTTCTCCCTATCTCTTACAAACTCGTCCCACCAAGTGACGTTGACCCAGCTTCCTTCTGTATTATTCCAATATATTGCCTGCTGACCGTATTCCATGCACTCATATACTTTTCCATACACTGGGTAAAGCATGTCTCTTCACCCTTGGATAAGGAAGAGCCGGGTTTCGGGACACAGCGCTCGAAGCAGTGTTCGTTGAGTTTCTTAGAGGTGTCAGCAACTTGTCGCATAGAATCGATTTCCGCATCCCGAGGGAAAGTTGCCTAGTTGACCTGATGTCTCAACTAGAGGGATATGGGGCTTTACCTCTACTAATTGTCTCGCATTTTGGACAGCTGCTTCCTGTCTAACTTGATTCATGAGGGCCGTTTTTGGGTCTGATGACGAGAACGCGGATATATTTGCTGTGCCTAGTGAGTCCATGATGGTCGTATAGCCCAGCTAAAGGTAAGATTCGTATTTTGAGAGGAGGTGGAGTCAGCAGTAATGAATGCGCCTGTTGATAAAGTTTGTCAATGATGTTGCTGAAGCTTCTTTGCCGGCTCGGACTTTTTACCCCGGAGGTTTTGGCCGCAAAACCACCAACCTGTCCAGAGCTCACACGACAAGAGACGGATGCTCCCCAACTCGGCAGCTGTCTGCCGTTGATGAATTCCAGCAATTGATCCGAAGAAGGAATACACCACTGTGTAAAAAGGTCTTCAAATGGCGTTGTCTTTCTTGTGGAGCTGTTTATGGCTCTTAGCCAGCAGCTTCGTGGTCCTGGCGGCAGAAGCAGACGATGGACACAAGCGCATACATGTATGCTTCTATACTCTCATTATTTATATTACCTTTGCTAATTGCATGGAAGCTCCGAACGCACAGCCTTGTTTCTGTAAGCTCTCTGTCCACCGACAAGCTTTCCTCAGCGCCAAGCAGAGTACTAATTCTCATGCCCAGCCGTACCTTGACTCTGATATGCAGAGCAGATGGTGGGACTTTGGCGGCGACACGGTCATTCGTGCGGACCAATATATACGATTAGCAGCAGACCGACCTTCACAAGCAGGCTGGATATTTTCGCGTGTACCGCTAACGGCCACGAATTGGGAGGTACATGAAAGATCCTTTTACTTTCTTCCCGTTCGCTTTCCTCCGTCTTTCCCTTGTCACTGATGTTCTCCCCTTTTCTGACTGCGCACCTTCGGATACTCCGCAACATGGGCTAATGGCTTCATTGAGTACAGATCGAAGTACAATTCTCCATAAAAGGCGCCCACAATCTTTACGGCGATGGCATGGCCATGTGGCTCACTAAACAGCGTGGGCAAGTTGGCCAGGTCTTCGGACATGCCGATAAGTTCGAAGGACTGGGGATTTTCATCGATACCTACAAGAACAATCGTCCAGGGGTCACGTTCCCGTACGTAATGGCAATGCTCGGGGATGGGCAGACTGAATATGAGAAACACACCGATGGCAAGGGGAACGAGCTAGGCGGATGTTCAGTGAGTTGTCTATCTGAATTATTTTGTCTTACCCTGGTATACTAGGTCGCTAATCCAAGGGTCACAAAGGCTCGAGGCATTCGCAACGCCAACGTACCCACTAAAGCCCTCGTTACCTATTTCGCCGACAATAATCTCACCGTCGCTCTGCAGTACAAAAATGAAGATGAATGGACGCCCTGCTTCTCTATTGCAAACGTCAAGATCCCCTCAGTCGCATACCTTGGTTTCTCCGCAGAGACTGGCGAACTCAGCGACAATCACGATATCATTAGTGTCGAGACCAGAAATATGTACCAACCAGTGGGAGGAACTACGGATTCTAGCAGAGGCGGAAGTCGGGGCGGAAGTCGAAAGGGGAGGGGCGGTAACAAGCAAGGAGGAGGCTGGGGATGGTTTTTTATGAAGCTGGTGCTTTTGGTGCTGGTTTGTGGCGGCGCGTACGTTGGCTATACGATGTACAGAGCGAATCAGCGGCGTAGGTATTAAGAACGCGGTTTTGGGTCTGAGGTGTCTCAGTAAGATGCATAGCGTTGCCCTTGTACAAGTTGAAAAAAATAATCCTTTGTTTGTCGATGTACATACCCAAGGTTGCAGAGTAAGGTGTGAGAAAGATATGACGAGCGCGAAATCAATGACGACGTGATAGCGCGAGGTCGCCGATGAGGGATTTGATTGAGTCCTCAGATAGCTCCCTTTTTTTTCGTCAGCGCCGCCCACTATCTCCCTCCAGCCAGATCGAAACCCGGCCAGATAGAAACGGGATGGCTAAAATTTGGCTTTTGGTGGCCAGAATCGGCCCATCATAGGACCTGTATCCCCAAAATCTCACAACCCTCAGGAATCCGACCAATGTAGTGCCGCCGAGCGCCTCAACATGCAGTTGGATTACGTATTGAGCAAACAGACCTAGATAGGACCATGTTAACCGAGTTCAGAGGTAGCGGGTGAAGACGGCATAAGAACTTACGGAGCCACGCGCATACGATTGAAAACTACTATGGTTTTCTAGTTCGCTCAGCGCCTGGGGAAGGTCCCGCAAGCATAGCAACCTGAATTCTCGTCCAAGCGCGCTTAGGATGCTACAACGCCTGATGTGCTCGTGCAATCCAACTTCCAAAAAGAACCACTGGCTTCCCGTGGGAGAGTCAGGGCTATGTTATGCGATGGAATCGCCCCGGTGAAGAGACACTGCACACACGAGGGCCAGCAGCTAGTCAAACGATCCCATGAGAGAGTTTGATTCTGGCAAGCAAAGTAGCCCTACGGCGAATGCCTTTCAGATTTCTGTTCTTTGTGTTCTTGGATCATTCGAAAGTGGCGCCGCTACCGCAGAACGGAAGAAGCACTCCACAGCCGTCGAACGTGTGATTATCCTCATTGCAGAGCACTATTTCATGTAAGTCAGTAGGATTGATCTGACGCGTTGCGCAAGCTGGAGACTTACCCGTATGCCTTTGAGCTGCTGCGTAAAAGTTAGGGTGAGGTCGAAGTCGCAGCTATGAGTTGCTCGAGCGCGGCTCGGATAAAAGATGTTCCGTAGCGCCTGCAGCGTCGAAACACGCATTTCGCGCGCATGCACATGATCTCGTCATTTTAGGTAACATGCCATGGTCGGATTGGCTTCTGGGCTGGCGACTCTCTCATAAAGCGCAGCTTGTAGCGGTAGCCGGTGTCTCCGGAGTACTTGTAGCAAGTGGCATTTTTAGCTATCAGGGGCTGAGACGGCTGCGAAATGTCGAAAGGTTGAAATCGTCAATACCAGAGCTCGATGAAGAGCATAAAGCGACAAGGGTGAGGATTTCATTTGATTTACCTCTTTGAATATTTCCACAAATGTAATCTCCTAGTTTTGAAATAGTCTGCAGCAAAAAATTCCCCTAGACTAGTTTTTCATAAGTCCGATGTATTGACCACATCTAGCAGCTTACCGAATACGGCGCCGCCGACTCCATCTTCACCGAAGAAGCCGAAAATAAAAGGAATGCTGATCTCGCTGAGCGTGCACGACGCGGCGACTACGATGAGGACCTCATCCTGGAGCAGCTCGCCCGCAACCGTGTCTTCTTAACCCCATCCGGCCTCAACACTCTCCGCTCTTCCCTCATTGTCATCGTTGGCTGCGGTGGTGTAGGTAGCCATGCCTGCGCGGCCTTGGCACGAAGTGGCGTCTCGCACATCCGCCTCATAGACTTTGATCAAGTGACGCTTTCATCACTCAATCGACACGCGGTCGCGACATTAGCGGATGTCGGAACGCCGAAGGTGCACTGTTTGAGGAAGCGGCTAGAACAGATCGTACCGTGGTGTCATTTCGATTGTTGGAATGAGCTATTCAGTGAAGAAGCTGCGGGCCGGCTGCTGGGAGAGATGAAAGGGTCTGAAGGGGAGTCGACGGCCAGGAAGGTAGACTGGGTGATCGACGCAATTGATAATATCGACAGTAAGGTTGCATTGCTGAAGTATTGTTCAGAGAATGGGATCAAAGTCATCAGCTCAATGGGGGCGGGCTGTAAGTCTGATCCCACGCGTGTGTTCGTGGGCGACATCTCTGCAAGCGTCGAGGACCCGCTATCTCGCGCCACGAGACGACGGCTGCGAGCTCAAGGCGTTGTCAGCGGGATTCCCTGCGTGTTCTCTACAGAGAAACCGGGACCGGGAAAGGCAGAATTGTTACCACTGCCTGATGAAGAGTTCGATAGAGGAGATGTGGGCGAGTTAGGAGTTCTGCCAGACTTCCGAGTCAGGATACTGCCGGTATTGGGCACGATGCCTGCCATATTCGGACTGACGGTAGCGAACCATATCATCCTGGAGTTGACAGGGTACCCGTATGAATATCTAGCGGGCAAAGCGCGCGAGAAGATGTACGATGGAATTCAAGCTCAGGTGCAAGGATTGGAAGAACGAGTTGTACGAGCAAGAGGTGTTGACGCAGTTGGCTTGAAAGTCCCTGTCGCTATGGGTGACGTTGGATACCTTGTGGAGGAAGTGTACAATGGCCGCAGTGCGATCAGTGGTCTGACCACAAGATTGGCTCTGGCAAGATGGCGGAAGCCATCGGAAAGCTACCTTGACATGCGCATCGAAGGTCAGAAAGCCGTGAAGCTGGATTTAACAGAGCTAGTGTGTATGACTAAAGAGGAGATGACCAGGCACGAGAAAGAAGTCTTAAAAGGTTCAAAATCTCCAGAAGAACTGTACGATAAGAAGGTTTTGGATACGGTTAGCAGACGCATGCAAGAAGAAAAGCAATATGCGAGATGGCGATAGAATATAAATATTCTCCTATTTCTAAGAAATCGAGATAAGATGGAATTGTGAAGATTCCGTTATAAGCACCAAATTTTTCATAGACGTGAGCGGTCTTAAACTCAAGGCCTTCTGCTCCATGAGGCTTCATACGTATTTCATTTCTACGGTAGTGCTTGAAGAATGGAGATTTTAGGTGATGTCCATTCTCGAGATCTGCGAACCCTGGCAAGATTAAGTAGAAACAGTGAATTTGGTTCTCGATCCCGCTTTTGGCTTGATGCCTATAATCCTCCAGGTATCAGTGTGGTGAATTTTTAGACCCAAATCCAGCAGCATGACCAATGCTTTTGTCAGTACACAGATGCCATCATCTCCAGCCCCCTCCTTGATGAGCGATTGCATATCAGTGGCTTGTCAATCTTCTGCTCAAATAGCGCTGTTGGGAAAGCATGTTGAGCCGTGGTCAACCAAGCTGCACTTGCACTGTAGCTCGGTCCGCTAGGCATTTGCCTCTCTTTCGGAACATATCCTGCTGAGAATTGGGGCAATATGGCTATTCCTATAGACTTCCGCGGAGATGAGGATAACCCGGCGCCAGACCAGCGATGTAGCAACTGTTGAGACAACACTGACTACAAAGTCATGTACTACCAAGGTACAGTATCGACGGCCAGTCTTTTTGGAACGGAACTCATGTCCCAGGGATTCGTGGCTCCCATGCCTGCTCTGCTGATGGAATCTCCCTGTCTTCATCTTCTCCGCTTTTCCCTCCTTTCCCTTTTTTCTTCTTGTAATGCTTACACTCTACACTCTCCGTCCACATCCTCGCTCCTTCTCTGCCTTTCTCGTCCACCTTCACCTTCTCCACCACCAGTGCAGTCAAGCTTCCACCATTCACACAGCCTGAATCCAGGCCTTTGCTCCACTCTCTCAGATTCAGTCCCCGCTTTGAATCATGGCCATAAATCACCGTCGTATGACCTTCCCATTCCTGTCTCTGCTTAGGCTTCACTCCCGTATCGGCGTAAGCTTGTTTGTCTTGCGCTTTAAGTCGCTGGGGAAGTAAGTTGCGTTCATAGTACCGCCACATGCGATCCCACTCGACGAGGCCGCCTTTCATGTTCCGTCGGCCAGGTGCGGCGCGGAGCTCGCTACCAAAGTGGGTAGAGAGGTCAATGCTGCGCATGTTCATGCACATGAAGGGATCTTGTTTTTGGAAGGGTACGTCGGGGACTAAGCCTGCGTGGACGACGAGCGTTCTGCCCAGGCGAGGGATCGTGCCGACATCGAGGATCACGGGGAAGCTCCTGATGAACTCGATTTGCGAGGCAGGCAGTTGACGGGCGAGTCGGGTGTGCTTGTCTTCTTTTTTGGTGGGAGATGATTGATGCTCTTCGAGATGGGCGAGAGAAAGGAGGACGCGGTCTTCGTGGTTGCCGCGGACGGAGGAGGCGCCCAGGGACATGGCGGTGGAGAGGACAGCAGAAGATTCAGGGCCTTTGGTGATGAGGTCGCCAGTAAATATGAGATGGTCGGTGGTAGGATTAAAAGAAAGTTTAGTGATAAGGGCAGATAATTCATCGTTACAGCCGTGGACGTCGCCCACGAAGATCAATCTGTCTTTTCCCACTCCCTCAGTCAAATTCGTCGTGCCTTTCAACCTTTTGCTTTCATCCAACTCTTCAACCATCATCAATTCGGGAAATTCTAGCTCCAAATTCCCTCCCACGGCTGGTCGTTTGTTCTCGCCCCACTTGTCCGTCCTTTGCCTGAAACTCAACGCAATCGCTCTCCGTTCCTCTAGTATCGGTCTTAAGAGCATCCACCAAGCAACGTAAAGAACACAGAACCCCAGGAACACGTGGTAGGTGTAGTGTCTATATTTTCTCGATGCAAGCAATGGAAACGGATAGATGAGTTCGGCGCAAGGATGCTCCGGATCAAAGTCGTCAATCCCATAGTTTTCATAGCTCATTGTAGAGCCGTTCTCTTCGTCAGAGTCCAGTTCCTTGTCCGAATCTGACGCGTATTTGAATCTCCCTGCCAATGGTGCAGACTGTGACGATCCAACGGATTCAGCTGACGCAATCGCTCCGTGACCTCTCTGGCTCCGTTCTTTTGGTATCCTTTTCTGCCATTCATTTGTGACACGATCAATCAGCGGGCGTGGGGGTATACGCGGTCTCTGCGACGGGTAGGCAGAAGAAATGTGAGGTGAAGGAGAGGAAGACACCGAGCTATTTGCAAGAACTGGGATCTCGTCGTATTGGTGCTCGTATTCGCGGTATCTGCGCTGCTGGTTTTGGGCCATAGAGGTTCGGAGGGAATCTCGGCGACGGTGCATGTGGACGAGGAGGAGATGACGTTGAGGTACGGTCAGGAAAAGTTCTTCAACAGCTTCACCATTCGAGTATGTTGGAGATGTCTCCGTCAACACGGTGTACTTTCATGGCTTCTGCCTGCGCGTCCCGTCATAGACTTTGTAGACTCTATAGAATATAGGTAGGATATGCGGATCCGCCCAATGCTAAGGTGTTGCCCGCAATACTGCGGTTACTCACGGAGTACTCCGTACTCAAAGCTCACAATTGCGCTCAAGAAACGGCTTCTTTAGCTCTGGCGCTCCGTCCTATGAATTCACAAAAAGATTATGTCTAAGGGCTGAATTGAGATCTAAAATTTTCACATTTAGTACGTTTGATTTTCTCGATTCAATTTTGTTTTTAATTCTTACCATTAATTATTTTAAAGGTCACTTTCCAAGAACAGTTTCGTCCGAAACGGCGAAAAGTAAAAGTATTGTCTTCTCTTCCACTGCAACCGACAGGCATTCAGTCAAGCTGAAAGGCAGATGTTCAAATGTCATCGTCATTGTACGATCCCAACTCTCTTGAATTCAACTCTCATACTACATGTCTTGGCGCAAATGCCTCCCTCGTACGTCCAAGTGAGGACTATTCCGACTACGGCCTGATCGCCGTTTTGGGGCTTGCCCAGCGGCTTAGGATCGATTTACTACCAATCACCTGGCAGGCACACCTAGGTCGCCTCGGACACGGAGGTCAGGGTGAAATCAACCAGGCACTGGTCAATGTCCAGATGAGCTTTGCCTTCAAGCACTATGATCACGGCTTTCGCCGAGCCGATCCTCTGAGAGAAACCGTGCAGGAAATGGCAATCCTCGCCCACCCGCTTGTTCGGAAACATCCGTATATTGTAAATTTGATCGGCCTCTGCTGGGATATCCCACGAGATGCTCTGGTGTGGCCAGTTCTCGTGTTTGAGAAAACGCACCTCGGTGACCTCTATCACTTCGCACGGTCCGGTAGGGGGCGAGATATGTCTTTGGAGGATAGGATGAGGATCTGTGCAGATGTAGGTATAGCAGTCAGGGATATGCATTTAAATAGTAGGCTAGGCATTCTATCATTGTGTCTGTTAAGCTAACCCAGTATTCAGACATCATCCATGGAGATATTAAGCCGCATAATGTGCTCATGTTCGAGAACGGACCAGGCGCTCTTGTTGCAAAAGTAGCAGATTTTGGCTTTTCTACATATTTCCACGGCCAACAAGATCTAATACAAATACCTGAATCAGTGCCGTGGAATGCACCGGAGCATCATTATCGGTATTTCAGCCCACAGGATGCCAAATTAATGGACGTGTACTCGTTCGGTATGCTCTGTTTGTGGCTTCTTTTCGGCGTCGAATCTTTCCCGAATATGCGGTTTCCCTTAGAGGAAACGGTGAATGACTCACAAGTTCTCTGCTTTGACGTCCACGTTTGGCCCGAAAAGCAGAATCTGCTCCTTTCTTGGAAGAATGACAGAGATGACAAGCTATTGCAATGGGTTCTCTGGCTTGTGACCGAAGACAGCAAACTTCCGAAGGAGACAAAGGATCACTTGTCATTCTTCTTCCAGTCATGTCTATGCTTCGACGCAAAGAAGCGACTACTGGACTGGGAGCGGCTTCTCCGACTTCTAGTACCGGCTCGGTAGGCATTAGCTTTCTACTTAACTCAGGATACCTATAACGATATTAATAGGGACATACCTGACGCGGAAGTCTTCGACATGATACCGTTTCACAAGGAAGAGTCTTTTGAGGTTAGAAATTCCAGATCCCGACTACAGGCTCTTATTTGATACAATCTAGATCGTTCGGTTGATCTCGGATCTTTATTCAGCTGACTTTCGTTTGCGTACTGCTGTTGCGAAGAGCCTGAAGAATATTACTTCACGACTACCAGAATCTGCCTTCAAACGGATATCAACGCGAAATGCTGTTGACCAGCTAGCGCTATGTTGGAGTATAGGGCTTGGTGTGCCAAGACTCGAAAAAGAGGCCGGAAGAGTCGCAATGAAAGTTGCTCAGGACGATAACGCTAGTGCGCAGATTCAACTCATTAAAGATAGCAAGCCGCAAGACTTTAATATAGATGGGCTGTTTTGGCGCTTATCTCGCCAAGGCTTCGCTCCGTTTATCAATTTCTCTCAGTACTATGTCGAGAAGGGTCTGCTGGCGAAAGCAAGAGCCGTTTTACTGAGAGAAATGTTCGACATCCAACAGGTGTTTGGGGAGAGTCATTGGTTGAATGTGTCCATAAGATCCCGTTTTGCAAAATTATCGCAGAGCGCAGGCCGATTGGTTCAAGCAGAGAAGCTGCAAGTACAAGTGGTAGAGATATTGGAGAGAGCGAAAGGATATGACAGCCTGGAAACCGCAAACGCTATGCGCGATCTAGCAATAACGTATAGAGATCAAGGGCGGTGGGCACAGGCCGAATTATTACAGGTTCGGGTAATGAAAACGAGAAGGAAGCTACTGGGAGACGAACATCCATCGACACTGGACAGCATTGCTAATTTATCTGCAACACTCTGGAATCAAGGATATTGGCAAGAATCTGAGGAGCTAGAAGTTCACGTGGTCAACACGAGAAAAAATCTGCTTGGAGATGAACATCCTTTGACTCTTGATGGCCAAGCCAGCCTGGCAGCAACTTTTTGGGCTCGAGGAAAGCCGGAGGAAGCTGAAAGGCTGTACATTAAAGTAACAGAGACACAAGAAAGAGTACTTGGACCGACGAATCCGGAGACTCTGGCGAATCTGGCGAATCTGGCAACAACATATAGAGCACGAAAGCTCTTGAATGAGGCTGAAGCAATAGACGTCAAAGTAACAGAAACTTTCAAGCATGTATTAGGGGAAGAAGCCCCCGAAACGCTGAACAGCATGGCTAATCTAGCAATTACATATTCTCTCCAACAGCGGTGGCAAGAGGCTGAGGAGCTGACCCTGCGGACAATGGAGATGAGGAAGAGACTACTGGGAGATGATCATCCGAACACTCTCAATAGCATGAGCGATCTTGCCTACCTTTGGAAAGACACGGGCCATTTCCATGAGGCCATTGCTTTAATGGAAGAATGCGCTTAACGGCAGGAGGAATCGATTGGATCCAGCCATCCCAATACAATGCTTTCGGTCGAGGTACTGAAGAGATGGCGTATGGAGACATCAGCGACATAAGGTTGTTACAAGTACAATGACCAGCTCTTGTGGGCACAGCGCCCGATGGACTAATACCGAAAAGGCCAAGCCCCGGAGCAGCTGACGACCGACAGGACATGCAACATGAACACTCGCGACACTCTCCTTCAATGAGCAAGTTGCTGCGTGCTGAAATTCTAGACTTTGCACATAAATCTTTTGACTAATGTGCGAAACGTTTCACATTGGTCTTGAATTATCTAATCTGATGCTTGTATCTGGTTGGCTGAATAGTCCGAAGCCCTTCGGAGTAGCGTCTGTCGTACCACAGGAATAGCAACTTCGGTCTCCGACGCGAACATGCTACCGCAGGCACAATTCTCTTTTTCTCTGCTATAAGAAGTCAGCCACGCGAAGAAAAATGGCGTATGAAATTGCCTTGTCACTGCTAATACCAAGACGATCGAGTTGACGTCACTTGGCGAAGTTGTTGTGTCTCAGCGTCGATCCTCTTCTTCTACCTAGCGGAGAGACCCACGGTGTTCTAATGTATGTTATGCAAATTTAAAATTTCGATGCCATTTTTATTTTAAGTTTTTTTCAGCTTCACGCGAGATCCTGGTGGCTGTCTTTGCTCTTCTCCCACTTTACGTCTCTTGTCGTATGCAATTGTCTATGACTCAGTATTTCTGTGCAAACCCCTAAAAATATGAGTCACTCAGAACTCCAGCTACAAGAGCATGAGGAGCAACGCATTCTAACTTGTTGGATATAGCTAGACCTGTCGATAAGCTCTTGGAAAGACTTCAGCGTTAGTAGCACAGAACTCCTTCGACTTAACGAGATGGCAGCCCCAGCAATCACGACAGAGGACCTCACGACGGAGGACGGCATGTTTCGCTTTCTTCATGATACACTCTTCCCATCTTTGTTGAAGATTGAGCGACTTCCAGAGGGCGTCAGCGGCTTCATCTACCGCGCACACGTAAACAACAATGACGTGCACGAGACAATAATCGTCAAGCACGTCAAGGATTACGCTGCCAGATCACCATCATGGAAACTCAGCCCTGCGCGGATGGTAGGAGACTTCGCGACTCAATCAAGTGCTCTCGATTAACCGCCGGCTTAGAATTACGAAGTGAAGATGTTGGCTCTTTTGGCCGAGCCAGACATGTTTGGCGACGGTAACGTGCGTACGCCCAAAATGTATTACCGCGACGAAGGGAACGGGGTTTTGGCCATGGAAGATGCTGGTCCTCTACCAACCATCAAGGCCTGGTTCAAACCGGGTGTCGACTCCGCGACCTCGGCCAATATTGGCCGTGCCCTGGGGAGGTTTCTCGCCAAAGTCCACAACTCAACGGCCGGGCGCAAAGACGTATTCTTTTCTTTCAATAACAACACTACCGCCAAGGACCTCTCGTCCGCCGCATACTTCGGTAGACTTCCAGAGGCCGCCGCCAAGTTCGGCTACTC
The DNA here is from genome assembly GCA_021030935.1 of Astrothelium subdiscretum. Classification (NCBI taxonomy): domain Eukaryota; kingdom Fungi; phylum Ascomycota; class Dothideomycetes; order Trypetheliales; family Trypetheliaceae; genus Astrothelium; species Astrothelium subdiscretum. The sequence goes on along the minus strand of JAGFMW010000066.1, from coordinate 121,506 downwards.
CGACGGCTACTTCAAGGACGTGGCCAAGGTAGGCGAGCGAGAAGTGCAAGAATCTCAAGAAGTCCTGACCATCGGAGACTTCTGGACCGGCAATGTTCTCATATCCACCGATCCCGAACTCCGACTCTTCCCCGTGGACTTCGAATTCGCAAAACCCGGCACTGCTGAGTTTGACATCGGGCAAATGGCTGCGGAAATCTATTGTCTCGCAAGATTTAGAGACCTTGAGAAAGGTTCCATTATGCTCGACGCTTTTCTTCAGGCTTACAAAGAGGATAGGAAGGTAGAGGTAGATCCGGCAAAGGTAGCGATTAGGATTGGCGTACACCTACTCACCACAACGCCTACGGCGTTCAGAAACGAAGCAGATGAAGGAAAAATTCGCGAGGTAGTCAAAACTGGAGCGGAACTGGTGAAGATCGGATGGGAGAAGGATGTGGGTAAGCTAAAGCAGTCGATCGTGAAGCCTTTGCTGTCATGATGTATTAGCCATTGCATTTGGGTGCAACTGGTGTTCATGATGGGTACATGAGGCATTCTCATTGGCGTCTCTTTGGTTTTACCGGTGATAATGAATAGAGAGAGCTTGTAAATCTAGTGCCAGAACAAAAGACTAAAGCGTCATTGTAAATTGCCACGTCATCTTTTTGCGAACGTCGGAGATTTTGTAAAGAAAATTTTCGACTTCGTAAAGTACAAGTCAAAGAGCAGTTTCATCTCTATCAGGGTTGTCATGTGCCTCCGTACAGAAACTGGATTCATTATTTGGTGCGGGCGACGGTGCGCGGTAGGTGCCAGAGGCTCAAAACCCCACTTTCGCCGAAAACCAAATTTTGCGCTCACCGTACAAATTTACTAGCAAGCTACAATTGCGAATTTTGGCGCAAAATAAGGCTGCTAAATACTCTACTAAATGGTTTACTAATTTCTCTATTAGATAGGTGCTCTGCTAGAGGTTTTGCTAGGTGCTCTACCAAGTGCTTTGCTAGATACTCTACTAGATGCTCTACCAGGTGCTCTACCAAATACTCTACCAAGCGCTCTACCAAACACTCTATTGGATGCTCTGCTAGGTGCTCTGCTAGGTGCTCTACTAGATACTCTACTAGGTGCTCTACTAGGTGCTTTACCAGGTGCTCTACTAGGTGCTTTACTAGATGCTCTGCTAGATGCTTTGCTAGGTGCTCTACCAAATGCTCTACCAGGTGCTCTGCTAGGTACTCTACTAGGTGCTTTGCTAGGTGCTCTGCTAGGTGCTCTGCTAGGTGCTCTGCTAGATGCTCTGCTAGGTGCTTTGCTAGATGCTCTGCTAGGTGCTCTGCTAGATGCTCTGCTAGATGCTCTGCTAGATGCTCTGCTAGATGCTTTGCCAGGTGCTCTGCTAGGTGCTCTGCTAGATGCTCTGCTAGGTGCTTTGCTAGATGCTCTACCTACTAGAAAAACATTTACTAAAATATCTAAGTGAAGTATCTAGCAAAGTATCTAGCAAAGTATTCGGTAAAATATCTAGCAAAGAATCTAGTAGAGCACCTAACAAGATATTATGTAAAGTATCTAATAGAGTATTTTGTAGAGTATCTAGCAGAGCACCTAGCAGAGCACCTAGCAAAGCACCTAGCAAAGTGTTTGGTAGAGCGCCTGGTAGAGTATCTGGTAGAGCACCTACCAAAGCATCTGCCAAAGCACCTAATAAAGCGTTTGACAAAGCATCTAACAAAGCGCTTAGTAGAGCCACCTAGTAAAATATTCAATAGAGCATTGAGTAGAGTATTTGGCAATCTTGCTTTGCGCAGAAATGTGTAATTGCAGCTTGCTAGTAAATTTGTACGGTGAGTGCAAAATTTGGTTTTCGGCGAAAGTGGGGTTTTGAGCCTCTGGCACCTACCGCCGACCGTCCGGGCTGTGTTCTATTCTAACCCACTTTTGCGGAACCTTCCGTCTCCCGGAAGAGAGACTGCAAGTGGAGATAGGACTTTCTACACTCCATGACTGAGGATAAACCAACGGCAAACCTCGAAATAGGGAGACTTGTCTGACTACTAGGTAATTACTAGGTATCGTACTCAGGTTCATCATTATGCGAGGCTGGTGGTTAGCGCAGCGTTCTCGCCGAGAAGCGTCGCCAGCACAATGTCCTCCATAGCAATACGCTCTTCATCTTCGGATTTGGATTCCTATCAGCAACATTTTTTGCATCCCTACGGACTCTTGAAAGCCATGTTCGCATTTGAAAAAGAAGGTTCCAGTGTTACGGGTGCGTGCGCTAAAACTTGCTCAACCGTGGTTTATCATCCCGACATCAAACGCGTTGAGGACTGCACTGGATTCATTTCAAACTATTTAAACGCCGTGTACGTGGACCTTTGACTCCTCTTCCAGAAGAAAATATGAGCTGAGAGAATCAGACCGAACATTGCATCCATGAACCAATGAGGAAAGCACTGATGCTACGCAGTGCTCTGCCGTCATGTCCCCCGACGTACGCTGAGGTTCGAGGAGGAAAGCGCACGCACAAGAGCGAAAAACGATACTTCAAAACACTTTGCTCATGACGCAGATGCACGTCGGATCGAAGCTCGAGCCTGAGGTGTTGAATCGAAAAACGCTGCAAGACCTGAAAGAGAAAAAGAAGGATCCACATTAGCGCAATGCTAGAACGGGACCAAATTGCTCACATCAGGTACGTGCCATCGTAAACACACAAGCGTCAGTCTTGATGCAATGTGAGGGGATTGTGCATTTGGTGGACAGCAAAGTCGTACCGAAAATGGCCGACAAGAAAGCTAACTCAAGGCACGGAAGCAGTAGCGGTGGTTCGAGTTGTAGACACCGGTAGCAGTCCGAGACCTAAAGAAAAGAGAGCCCCTGTTAGCCTACGCCGAAGCGAAAGACCCGTGCAGGGGGACAATGGCTCAGTCAAACTATTCTCATCAACGACCAAGTCTCAGAGTTACCGTAGGGATCCGTCTGCGACGGACGACGTCAGCGCCTTTTGGGGAACCTGCCTCTGAGTTGAATTTTAAATGGCGATCACGAAAGTCGGAAAAGCGAAAGAAGAAAAGTAGAAAAGTACAGGTCGAGCATCGGGAACGAGAAACGACGCAAGATCTGTAAAAGAAGACGTGTCTCTGTCAGCAGAATGAGCGATTGGAGTGCTTGGGAGAGTGTACGATCTTCTTCAAAGATTCTTGGATTGCCATCATTTCCTTTACCTGCCTTTATGACTTGAATTCGAGCTGAGGCTGGACGGAGACCAAGTTACCACAGGGGTAGACCTATGATGAGAGAACGTCGGCGTGCAAATGTGGTGCGGCCTGTGACGAGTCCATCCATTTGTAAAGCTCGAACGCGTTTCTGAGGTCGTAGTTGTACGAGAATCCTAATCAAGACCAAAGTTTAGCCGCAGATCAACTGAAAAGCTGGTTCATCTTGGAAAGAACTGGCAGAAGGAAGTTGCATTGCTGTGTTTGATGTGGAGCGCAGTCCATTCTACGTTATCAAAGAGCATGAGCATCAAGATATGCCGAAATCGTAATGCTGGGACAAGAGGATGAGCTAACACTCACTTGGAGAGCATTCCGAATACCTGTGACAGAGATATTTGAAGGACAAACTCCTGATAGATTCAGAGGGCTGGGTTTCAGAAACATGGAAACTGAGGGGCAACATTGGAGGTGTTCAAAAAGAATGATTGAAGGCCGAACGTTGGCTTGATTGATAAAGAAGAAAGGAAAAGGAATTGAGAAAATGCAGAAGAGGGCGCTCTCTATTTAAGCAGGGAGCTTGACCACTTGCTTAGCTACCAGCGGGAAGGCAAGTCCGGATGATTGCAGAGTGCTATTGACGTGACATGCAGGCACATTTTGGAACCATGAGCGAACAACGGTGTGCCATGAAATGAAGGGGCCGAGCACGAATATTGCAAGGGTGTAGCTTCCACCACTCTACCTCGTCACAATGGCACGATCCGTTCAAAAAGATCATACACCGTGTCAGCACTACATGCAAGTGCACCTTGAGCGAGTAAAGGTAAGGAAGGCTTGTGGGAGGGCATGGCAGGGACTTTGCATAGGTCGAGTAGGCAGATGCCTTCCTATGATTCGCATTGCACAAGGAAGCTCCTGTAGCGCACTTATTCACATGCGGGTAGGTCAATCGATAGAAGGTGCTTTCCTGTCAACAAGACAGTTCGGCTACTCCTACTCAGGTAAGAGTCGCCTAGAAGTGCAACGACGCCCTGCGAAAATAATATTACAACTCATCAAAAACCTGGCGAGTGGGTCTTCCTAGCTCAAACATGAACCCATGATATAGTGCCTTCCATTATTTCTGAGAATTAGGGACCGTTCTTGTCATCTTTCTCTCATCGTCATTCAACAATAGCAAAAGCTTTCGTGCGCCGTTTATTATTCGATATCATTCAGGTGCTGCATTTTGCTCCTTTGTCAAATTTCAAGACTCTCCTATCCATAATCAACATCTCCTTTCCATCTCGCACATTGTCAGCATAGACCGTGATCAGGGCGGTTGTACAGGGAGGCTTCCCCAAACCCAGGCTTCCATTCTTCGCACAGCGCCTTGTGGACATCTTTGTCGGCCTGCCGGCATTTCACTGAGCAGTACATCACCTGCTCGCAATCTGGACATTCGACCCAAAATTTCTTACGATGAAAGGCCCGGCCCCGACAGCCCACACACACTGCATTGGATCGACGGTGATACAGCAAGTGCGGGTTGCAACGTCGACCCCAAGGATCGCCAATGTCGGTGATCGCCAGAACGATCTTGCCTCCCTCGGACTTCTCCATCGACCAGCGCTCGTTTTGAAGAAGGTCATGGGCAAATTGGTAACCAAGGTCTCCTTCGATTGGGATCCAGGGGCCCATTGGAACCATTTCGTATCTCGCAAGCCCGTCCCACTCGAGCGTTTTGGGATCGTATGCCCCGAGGATAATCTGTCGGCTGTGACGAGCAATCGTTATGATCATGTCGGCTTTGGAGGTCTTTTTGTAGAGATACATCCATTCGACCGAGAAGAATTTGTTGCGGTCGATGAAGGCACGTAGTGCAGACGTGTGCCAACGCCAAAGGGTGAGGGCGACGGCTTGGGCGACTGGAGAATCATCGTTGAGACCATGAAATGCTTCTCCGGGAGGACTGTCGTCGAGTGGTTGGCAAAGCAGCTTGGGTTCGACTTTGAGGGCTGTCCAAGGCTGAAGAGCACTGCCGTTTGAAGACATATTGAGCTCTGGCGCTGGTGGAAAGGTAGATGGAGAAATCAGAGGGATTTCCAAACATCAACATCGTTTCAAATGCAATGGCACGGTATCGCTCCTCAAAAATCGCGTTGTTTATTGTCGACACACGCGTAACATCTGCATTCACAAGAGTGACAAGACTGGTTGCTGAAGGCTTCGTGAAGGTTTCGTGTGTGAGCCCCGACTGAGAGTGTGGTCAGAAATCTATTCACCAAATTGAGTGGCTGCTGAGCTTGACTGCAGAGTGCTGGTATAATTCACTTTCAATATCGCTTTCTTGTCACATTCTGACGGCCAGCTTTACATCTGTAATTCGAAGAGGGAGACTCCTCCTAGACTTTGAAATCTCATTACAAGTTGAAGCAAAACCAGGTCTTTTTTACTTTTTTCTAATAGGTCATTTGGATGGCTAAAACACTGATTGGGAGATTCCGCGGCCCAATTCCTGCCTTCCACAAATTTCATGATCGAGGTGGATTTCGTCTTCATTTCGGCCTATGAATTCTTTACCCACCATTCGAATCGGGAGACCCCCGAGTCGCTTCCAAAAGTTTGGTGCACATTTTTACTGCGATCAATTTCTAGTCTTGTTTTGAAAGTAAGCTCAGTGACTGTGATTTTGATTGGGGGGTACCCCAACCTCATTTTGAAGTTTTACTGTGGTTTGTTGTTTGGACCAGCCAATATTGTCTGACACCATCATGTACCTTGAGTAGAATTTCATCGCCGAAATGGATGATAGATAGTCTTACATCAGAGGGAGAATTGTACTAAACACAGAGCCTCAAAGCGTCTCCCGGGCTCGAGCTAACGTCACTTCCAATTTAGAGCAAGACGAAAGTCGGCAGGTTCTTGATTTCGGTTGCTCGTGGCCAGGCTTCGCCATCCATCACCCCCTGCACGTAAGTCAGCCCAATGAGGCGATGTTTTCTGCATTCTCGTCGCAGTATTACCGGCGACTTGCAGCCAGCCAGCAGGTAGATACCGTCATCGATCGTGACAGCCTGATGACATATGCCAAAGTTTCCTTCGCTCGTTACGAACAACACATGTCCGACTAGTTCCTTATGGATTTTCCGGATCATCTCTACCCGATCGGTGTTCGGGAAAAAGCTATCGCGCATTGCCCCAATACCTTGCGCCATTCTTGCGTCGTAATATTCACGGATACATCGCTCTAATTCTTTCCACTGTTTCCGATTCTCGGGCACCCGACCGCCAGTGCTATGAGCGTACGAATCTCGCAGTAAGTGTAAAACAACTTGACTCATCTTCCATTCAGGCGGGGAATCATTCTCGAAGATGAAAGCAAACCACTCAAAGAGGTTTTGGACTTGGGCCTTGATTGAAGAATTGGGTTGCATTGATGTACTGTCTAGCTCTGGCCATCTTCGGCTCTTTGATTTTACGATACCAATGCAAAGGCCCCTCAGCGCAAGCTCACCATCTTCCGAAGTGACAAGCAAGTCTTGATCAAGATTTGATCTCGAAGTCGCTTCGGCTAGTTCTGTTGAATGCTTGAGAGATGCAACGTCGCCGTCGCCTGCCATGTAACTGAAATCCGGTACCCAGGAAGGCAAATTGAAGACATTCGTAGGGATACTGTCGATGTCATGGACCAACCACAGAGAAGTCAAATCGCCGGTCCGCATAATGACATGTTTGGCGAATTCTTCGAAGACTTTAGCAACGGACTGGCTATAATTTACCAGAGGAAGGTTCACCCCAGGACGCTTAAGAAGAAAATGTAAGGCGTAGACGTTATCTCTCGGGTCGGTGGCGGTGTTCGCAAGCATGACAGCTGATATGGCATCGACAACGTTGCCAAAATCCAACATATCGTCGGCATCTACGTCAATATCCTGGCGCTCGAGCTCCTCGGCTCTAACAAGGCGAGTCAATCGGTTGTCGTAGATTGAGAACTGCTTTTCTAAGTTGGGATCCTGCTGTAATTTTTGAGTGCGAAAATCCTGCCATAATGAAAAGCTGCTCAAGCGTAGATAGAAAAAGCCACTCCACGGGATGCGAAATTTCCCACATACGACTACTGGAGAAGAGGCGAGGGACAGTTCCTGCACGGTCCAAATCCTCGTGAACCACTCAATGGGTTGACTCAAAATGAACTCTCCCAATGGCCGGTAGAGAAAACCTGATACTCATGAGCTATATTTCTCGCCCTCATGCAACATAGAGCATACACTATATGAGGGGGATTTACTTACGGAGCAAAGCAAGTTGATTGACCACTAAGTACCGGTCCTTCGCCCTAAAGAGTGGCAAAAGGTAGGAAAGAAGCTTCGTTTGTAAGAACAGTCGTCGGCCGCTGTCACTGTGCCGTCCGAGCCATATAACCACTTGGTTGGCGTATTTGTAGATGTCACCCATGATCCCGACCTGCTGATTCCGCTCCTCTGGACATTGTTGGTTTATACAGACGGCATCAACCCACACCCGAATCTGCTTCCGGCGGCGTCTCAAGTGGCGGAGGGCTGTCTCGCAGTTTTCAGTGATGAGAATCGTCTTTTCGGCACATCGCATTGGTCGGTCACCGGTCGGAGATCCCCAGACGTACGACAGGGCCATGTATGAATATTTCTTCGGCCCATTGGGACGGATGTCGTGTAAAGCTGAAATTAGAGGGGCATTGTACAGTCGGGCCGGCTGGAGAATAAGGACGCGAGTATGTTGGCCAGACGGTAAGGGCTGGTAAGTGTAAGGCTCCATGGCCTTGATGACTTTGTAAGCTTGCGGGCCAATGTTGATGGTCTGAGGGAAAATGTCATCGCCTCGTCTATCAATAGCTCTTTCCTGTATGCCACTGCTCCATATTCTATTACGAGCACGTATCACGGCGAGGTACAACGCCAGAACGCTTCCGAATTACGGCTGTGACGGGCTAGGCGCTCCCTCCCCGTATCGACTTCTTTATGAACGTCTTCATCATTCGAATCCAGATCTTTAGCAACGGTAATTACTGCTCTGACGAACGTGAATCATGTTGCTCCTTTTTGTGGTGATCGTGGACGTGGCCAGGCACGGGGGTGAAGAGCCACCTTCCAAGTCCCCGCTAAAACCTCAGCTGGGCGGAGCCTTTGAACTCGACCGAGCGGTGATCGAGAATGACTTTATCACCTCGCTCCAATACGTTGTGGAGATCATGACGGGAGATAGACTTGACAAGAACGTTCGTCTTGATGATTTCATTGTCTTAATTACTTCGCTCTCACGACCAACTCTGACAGAAACATTAACCACAGCCCAATCCTCCATTCACGCATCCCCTGTGTTCTTGTTACCGCCAGATCCACGTTTCCGGAGCCTTGCTTCCGGTGGATTCTCGAACCAGTATACCCACTTCAATCCTCGCAGGACATGAGTCTATAGTACAGAAGCGCGCCAATTAGCTTCGCAATGCAATGCAGCGCAACGCAATGCAGGATATCAAACCGCCAACCCAGATGTTTCAACTCGCAAAACTCTCGACTGGAACACACGAAAGCCGATCGCTGAACAACGCACGAATGCATCGAACGAGCGAGGCAAAGGAAAACAAGAAAGGTCCGAAAGGAAAAAAGAGAGTCGTCACTCGTTCCATGCCATGGATGCTCATTGTTGCTCATTAAACGAATCTTAAGAAAGTTGAAAGTGTCGCTGGATTTTCAAGTGTTGCGGTGCCGAGAAGGCGGAGTAAAGGTGAAGATATCGGTTGCTGAAGTGCTCAAAGTGTACCGCGTTCGTGTTGAGGTTCGTGGGGTGAGCTTTCAGTTTCGGCCGACTCTTCCTCTTCTTCAATACTATGAAGTCTTGAACCAATGGATTCAAGTTGTGAAGCCGCTTGATGTCGACCCGTTCGATTGAGCTCGTTGAGCTCCGTACCCTCAACTCTTTCGGCTGCATGCCCCAGTTGACCGGTGCTGGTACTCTCGACAAATCTCCTAGCAGTGGCAGATGACCAGGGCCAAGAGATCCGAAAAGATGATCTAGAAAGAAGAGAGGAAGAGCCAGTTGCATCTCGGTTTCCCCGAGTCTGAGACGAGGGAAGCGCTCCGCTCATTGAACTTCTGTCCTCGGTTGAAGTGTCTTCGCTTTCATTATTGCCATTGTTGTGGCGCCTTCGAAGCTCATAAGTCCCTTCACCACCGCCAAAGCCGTTGCTGCCGGAGGTGGTTCCATTGCTACTGCCGTCGCCATTTTCATCGTCACTTTGAGAAGCTCTTGTTAGCGAGGTCGAAAGAACACCATATGCTTGTGCCGATGGGAAAAGTGATTAAATTATATAAAGCCCGTGTAGAGTGCATGAGGTCGAATTGGGAATATTAGTGTGAGGTAGTTGAAGCCTCACTAGCGGTGGTAGCCGGTCTCTGGTGGATCTGGATTTGTAACCTGTATGTCCTGTCAGTGAACGCTCATACCTACACAAAGAGATGGTGGAATTTGACTTACTCCCAATGGTCTCGTGTAGTCTCTATTATCATGAATTGTCCCAAGACTAGTCTGACTGCCATTATCCCCCATCATTAGCGCATTGGGATTCAGTCTTGAATCAAAATACATCAGCCTGCTATTTCTTCGCTCTGCTGTGAGAGTGCTTGCGCTATGGGGAGCCGATTCGCCCATCATTGCGCTTGCTCCCACGGAAGGCCGTCGACTCATCTGTCCCTGTGACGTATTCACGTACAAGTCGGGCTTCTCGATGGTAGCAGGAGCGTCGGAGCTCAGCAACCCTGTCCGAGATAGGACACTCGCCTGTCTTCCAGGGATCCATTTGCGCACAGGACTGAATCGACCACCCGATGGACGTTCGACATCATTGGTAGGGTTTTTGCGCCAGCGTACACAGAAGAATATCAGAGCACCTAGAAGTATAAGGGCAGCGGAGCCGCCGATGACGATGCCGGCAATCTCACCACCTGAGAGAGCTTTACGTTCACGCTGAGGTTGAAGGTATGACTGCGGCGGCACAGTGGGCATCGAGGTGACGGTTTGCGTTACGACTGCACCGCTAACTGTAATGACTTCGAGAGAGGTAACGGGAGTTGGAGTCCACGTTGATGAGGGTGGGGGTGCAGACGAGCTGGAGCTTATTACGGGAGCTGGAGTTTCAGAGGATGAACTCGATGGAGGCGGAGTGGACGAAGAACTTGGCGGGGTGGACGAAGTTGAGGGTGGTGGTGGTGGAGACGAAGTTGTGGACTGCAGTTTGTCAGTACGATAGAGAATTGCGAGCTGGTTCACCTTTTCTGCAAGATGGAAATACACGCGTACAGGAGAAATGTATGATACAATGGTTGTCGGCGACGCTGACGCCGTAGTTGTTTGAACAATGGTGGAAGGTTGTGGTGGCGGACTCGAAGAACTCGGCACAGCCGAAGTCTGTACAGAAGAGCGTCAAAAGGCCGCTCAGATTGTTCGACAGGAAATTCAAAAATATGGCAGTCTCATCTGGGCCTCACGAGCACCTTATCCCAAAGGCTTCGAAAGGTCCGGCCTATGTGGATCATCGATGAAGGACCGCTCAGCCAAGAGCTGAGTGTCAGGCTTCGAAAGGAACCAAGGGGCGATAAGCTGTATAGACGATGCCATATGGTGGGCAGGGCGATTGAAGAAAGATGTAGGGGGGCTAATAATATTAAGGGAAGGTGACTTACGGGTTGACTAGTGGGCTCACTGCTCGTCGCAGGTTGGACACTACTTGAGGGTGCACTACTTGGGGGTGCACTACTTGGAGTAGACGAAGGGGCACCTAAGGTTCCAGATGGACTTTTGCTCAATGCAATGTATCCGAAGAGTCCATTGCCTCCACATTTGTCGCTCGGATATCCAGGACAGTTATTTTGACACTGGCCGGCGGATTGTTGATTGAATGGGATATAATTTGAACACCAGCAAGTTTGGCCCTGGACAACAGCAAAGGCATAATTGTCGACACATTGTTGGAAGCATTTGCCGTTGGACTGATAAATGCTGAACTCTGTCAGGTACAAATATTAGCGACTTTCTCAACCTTCAACAACTGCCTTCGAGGTAGGTTAAGATAGGTACATACGGCCACTATAATCTGAACCTGTGTTCTGATTTGAGCAGTATTCTTGTGTCAAAGCAAAACCGCGAATGGCGAAGATAGCTAAGACAAGGAGTAGTATCCGGTCATGGGCTTGACCCGCTATTTTTGAGAAGATCATCTTGGCTGTGGAATATTGGATTCTGAGCTCAACTCCAAATTACTAGTAATCGTAGTCCAAGCTGATCCGCTAGAGGAGTTGCAGAGGTGAGAACGTGCGGGCGGAGCCCAATATTTTGAATTCGACGACAAGCGAATGTGTCGACAGTTGAGTCGAGGTTGAGTGACGGGGTGCCCTCGGACGTGATGGCCAGGGATGACAAGTCGATTTCGAGAGTGAATACAGTCGCCGGCCGGTGTCAGTAATTCATCACATGAAGGCTCAGTCCTGTGTCAACTCGGGTCTTGGTAAATCCGGTCACCTTTGGCTCGAATAACGATAGAAGAATGGTTGAAGAGCTATTCAACTCGCAGAGTCGAAAGCATCCTCGCCCCGCAGTGAGTAGAGGGATCGAGACCAGCAGCAACAAGCGTTGGGGAACGGGCAATTAGAAACATGGAAACAAGAAAGAGAAAGGGCTGGTCGGTACCGAGGGAAGGAGGAAGGTGTTGAACGACAGTTTCGACCGGGAAAGGAAGATCAACACGGGCAGCGCATCACGCCAATGCAAATATCCAAGCTTAGCGGAGCTTGTTACCCGCCCCCGGCCTTGCCGTCCAAAGGGGCAGCTCTGAGATAAACTTGTGCTATGCTATGCTATGCCGCCCGGTGGACTCCCCAGTCGTGCCAGTCTCCCCCCTTAGCCGCCCAAGCTGGTCATCCACCGTCGAGTTGTCTTCCAAAAATTACGATCTGCGTCCACGTCTGTCGTCTCAACCGCTTTTCCGTCTCTCCGTCAACTCGTCACTGACATCGCTACGTAACTCCATAGTCGCCGACCGACTCATGACGCTGACACCACCGACGCGGAGGAACTATCAGCGTCAATTGATAGGCACTTCTGGCCTTGCCCGGCTAATAAGATCTGCAATGCAAAAGATACCTAAAACAATCACCGTGTGAGGGGTGGTGGCGATAAAAAAGCCACGGGAGAGATACATGTGCGACCGGTACTTCGGTCCATGTTGTACGGTGTGGGTCTATACGTCGGCCTCGAGGCTTCATCTCCGAACTCACAGTTGGCTGTCCGACGCAAGGCAGGGCCGTCGAGCTCATGATCTGAATGATTTCATGGAAAGTTCACGTCGTGACCTATCGTCCAATCCAGCAGCTGGATACTGGGGCAAGGTAGGAAGCAGAGTCCTGGTAGCGATCATGCGGGGAGGACACCATCAGTGCCATCTTCCCGCTTTTACCGACCCTCTATTGGTCAATTGATGCTATTGCGAGCTTCGTGTCTGGGCTCCACGCAATTGTTTGCCTCATTGATTACCACTCGGTTTATCGAAAAATGCAAGCTATGCTTCCGAAGCTCTCCGCGAGACCGCAGAGCATGTGACGGCCTCGCAGAGGACGCCACAGCAGCATCAGCTCTTTTTTATTAAGAATCTCACTCGGCGCAATAGAGCATTCCCTTTGCCGACCGTATCTTGGACCTTTTCTTTTGGCCAAACCCGGCCAACACGGGGCTTCCATTACCAACGCTGGCTAAGCACTAGCCTGCTTCAGTGGCCGTCTTCCCAAACGAGACCGATGACCAAGAGACAGGGATGTGGAAATGCATTTTGGAAATTTGCTTCAGGGATCATCCTCATTATCTTACTGGTATCTTAGACCAACCACCAAACTTTACGCACAGAATAATTAGCAAGAGAGCTCATGATTCTTTGCAACGGATCCCAAAATATTCTCGCGCCTATTTTGATGCTACAGACCATCATCTCACCCCTATAAAATCCATTGGGTCTATCCCATCCATTCCCGTCCATCAGCCCATCACCCATCCTAAACAAGAAATGAAACTATCTGCCCGTCAGCAGCCACCCACGAAAGCGATCGAAGGATTCCGTTCGCGAGCATTCCTTCGAGAAGCGAATGAAACTTCCAACCCGGCCAAACCGGTCGTGTCAACGGCTGTGGCTTGCCGCCCAGAGGCCCAAAGCGATGGTCGCGAGGGCCCCCCTTGGAAAGAGCCGCAGACATTGCGTGTCGCGCTAAGACGCGCCACGAACGAACCACTCAGTAGAACCAGTAATTACATAAAGTTTACTCTGTACATGTAGGTATGATGAATCCTCAACTTCATGATACATTTCTCCGATTCGTCCGTAGGATTCCTTCATCTCGCTGCGGAATGCAGATGATGGGATTTGGTCAGGAAACGATCCACAGGAACACCCGCGTCCAAGTGGAACCCCATCTCGTTACGTACCTACAACACATCTGAAACGCTGGAATTCGTGAATGGTTGAGCGGAATCTTCGTATGCATTTCACGCGTCTAGCGTCCTGACTGGTCCGCGTGTTCCGATTTTTCTGCCGCTACATGCAATCGCCGATGGGAAAGAAGATCCTCATGTCGAACCGTTTCTTGGCAATGCGCTTCATCCGGACGGCGTGGACTAAGGCACGCGATGATGAATGATGATCTGAGCTTAATCCGATGCTCCTCCGCTCCTGTTGGCCGGATAGAGCTTGTCGTGCGTATGTGTTTTGAAAAAGAACATAACTTCTCGAGCGTCTTCAGTCCATGACGCTGTGGGATAATATTTATCCATAATTATCTCGACTACCGTCTTCCTCCCCTATTCTTTCCACTATGATGATGGGCTGGGAATCGACAAACCAATAGGTCGTTACGGGAGGACCTTTCCGAAGAATGATAGCTAATGCGGTCATTCTCCTTCTTAGGCTGGCAAACACGAGCATTTTGGAACGAGACTGCTGCATTTCACAAATGTCTAAAACTGTTTACGTCTTCGGATTATAATTTTCTCAAACCAAAGACTCTGTCTGATTCAATGGAACGGGCATTTTGTAGCATGCTGTACCAATAAATTACCTAGCTACATTTCACTAAACTTGCAGCCACAATCCTTTAAAGCCTAAGGTGAGCGCAGAGGATACATTAAAGCATTTCCAAGAAAATATACCTCTTGTCTTATGCCTAAGTGGTTCAACTTATCACTGGCTTTAGCACTCGCAATTGTGTTGCGCCTCTCTGCGGTCCGCTCTCCTAGGGCTGCGACTCCTTTACAATCATTCCGTTTTTCGGCTGTGCATCCCCACTGTGTCCATAGCTGGCAGAAAACGATTAGGCTCTTCCCCATGTTCAGTTTAACAATTACTATAACAATCATAAATAAGCTCAAAATGTGTCTCAATAATACCTTGTACCTGGATCTGTTAAAATAGAATAAGGAGTACCCCAATAAAATGTCCGATATATTTTCGGATATTGCCTGTATGTTCATTGGTATTCCAATGTACAGCCGTTCCAGTGCACGGCTAAAAAACGGGATCAGTGTAGCTACGGCACTCATAATGAATGGATTCTACTTCCACCAGCTAGATAGCGCGGACGGAGAAGGACAGCTCTGCAGAAATTTCTGCGTGGAAAAAGGTGTGGTGAGTTCCCGTCGATAAAGTTTGGAACGTGACCTCTCGATCGTATGAAGAATTTCAATATACTCTACGCCCTCCAATTCTGCACCAACCCATGCAACCGATCAATCACCACCGGCAGCACCGCATTCACGCTATCCCCAATCAGCCCCTCAAAATGCCTCTCCGCCTCCTCCTCTCCCATCTCCAGGTGAAACCGCTCCATCACCTTCATCACGACACCCCCACTCGCCTCTCTCACCCCTCCCACCCCCGCACTCCTCCCCTCCATGATCCTTATATCCGGCACATTCGCCTCACACATGAGCGCAAACAGATTCAAGATCAAATTACTCGACTTGCGCAGCGCCGAATACGCCGTGAAGCAGTGCTGGCGAAACGTAGCGTACTGCGGCGCCCCCGACCCGCCCATACCCTCGACCATCTCGCGACAGAGCTTCATGAGCGGCGCGAACGGCTTCGGGTCGCGGCCCAGGATGTAGCCGAAGTCGGCGTGGAAGAAGTGGCCAGAGGGACTCAGCAGCAGGTTGTCGAGGTGGCGGTCCCCGACGCCGAGCAGGTACGTGATGACGCAGTAGCCCGCGCACGACTTGACGTACGTGTCCATGGCGTCGCGGCGCACGCCGAGCGGGGCGCTGGCGTCCGGGTTGTGGTGGCGGAGGTAGGCGAGGAGGGAGCCCTTGTATTTGGCGACGATGGTGGAGAGTGGGGACGAGGCGACGAATTGGACGGCGCCGGCCGAGGGGGAGGTGGCGAGGATGGCGTAGGGGGAGAGTTTGAGGTCGAGGTTTTCTTTGCGGAGGAGGCGGTCCATGAGCGTGATGATTTGGATTACGAGCTGGTCTTGGCGGAGATCGTCACCGGTCTTGAAGATAATGGGATATTTGGTCCCATTGCTAGTACGAAGTGGAATGAGGAGGGGAAAGAGCGAGGATTTGAAGACGGAAGCTTCGCTGTGGTCGACGCCGGTGATGAGAACGTTGGGATTGAGCGGGAGGGGAAGAGGTGGATCGATGGTTTGAACGTCATTTTTGGGGTCGGCAAGATATTTTTTCAGGCGCTCGATTTTTTTGGGTCGGTCTTCCCGAGAAAATCGAATATCTTTTGAGATCTTGGAAAGAACGGCAATAAATTCACCCTGTCGAAGGACTGTTTTGCGACGCGCAGCACCGTCAGGAGCTTGCTCCAGTGTCATCATAAAGTCGTACTCAACGCGAGCAAAAAGCTTGCGGTGTTCCGGCCGCTGTTCAGGGCTGTGATCATCGCATTCCACTATAAGATACCAATGGAAATAATTGCCAAGCAAGAAGTTGTTTGCGGCGCGTGTGATCAGGAAGCGGGCCAAAGACGAGTCTTGTGTGGAGGTCTCATCAGTGGCCTCGTCAAGTCGAGGCTCAAATTTGAGAGCCTGTACAAGTTGAAGGAGGTACAAAAGAAGCTCTTCATCGTCTGCTTTCCTCAGCCGATCGACAGCATAAGAGCGAACTGCTGGATTATCGAAAGTCGGACCGAGAAGTTCCAAGGCGTCGTCCACATCAATCTCTGTCCATTTTGGTAGAAGCTGAACAGCCTGTCGTGCTTCATTGCTGTCACTCCAGTTTACCGACTTGACAAATTTGGTAAGAGCTCGTTTGTCACGAGTTAGGTGGTGTCTGAATTTCCAGACGAGATCGCGCTCTTCACCGTTGAGGGTTTGCGTAGGGCCATACGTCATGATCATATTTAACTCGTCGCGAATCTTGGCGTTTGGCTTAAGGTCACGGTCCATCGCATTGGTGCGATGACCACGAACTAGCCTTCGGTGCTTGATCTCACATGGATTCTCCCTGATACCAACCTCGGGGTCATAGATCTTGACAAGTCGTCCAGCGTCGGGATCGCCATAGTCACCGTTCTCAACACCGATACCTGGGCCGAGGGTGACTTCTGGTGGGGGCTTCAATCTTACGTCAGAGCCGTGGAGAGAATGTGACTGTAGCGTCGATACGGGAGGAGCAGGGTATTCATGGTCTGTAAAGACGATGGGATGGTCAAATCGAGGAAAATCGACATATAGATAAAATTTTTCGTGGGTATCTTCAGTATTAGCCTCTGCATCTCCATCGGCGTCAGCACTCTTCTCATCGTTGACAATGTCATTTCGGACGTCCAAGTTTGACAACCTTGGCTGTTCTGATTTCCTCAAGACGCTACGTTCAAGCTTCTCAATCTGTCGGAACACGAGCTGGTCTAACCACTTGTTTTCGGGGATTTCGCCCATCTCATGTTTCTTCATCAGAGCCTCTAGCCGTTCCATTTCTTGTATCCCTTCATCCACTTGTAAGGATTGGGTCTCACCATTTTGCCTGGGTTTTCGGGGAATCGGGATGGTTGCCGGTGTGGAGGAAGAGGACAGGCCGTCTGCAGCCTTGTGCCGATGTAGATAGCATCTTTGACGCCCTTTCTTGAGCGTATTTTCCTTGTCAAAGAGGGGAATCGTTGTGCCTGCGAACGGAATAGCATGACCGTGAGCTCCTTCGCCTCCCACTGGAGATAGATCCCAGACAGTAATGGCCAGCTGGGATGTGAGGGGGGCATCCGAATAATTGATAGGCAGAGAGAGCCACTCGTTCCATGATCGTCCAGTTTTAAAGTATTTATATGCCGTCTGAACCGGGACGGTGAGGGGTTTACTATCGGCCCATAGTTGCGCAGTCACGTAGAGCTCGAAATGAGGGCTTCGGGAATCATTTCAGCGATGGACTCTGACGGCTAAGCACTCTTCATCGTACCTTAGGTTTGAGCCCCGATACCTCAAATCAGGGCGCTTTAAAAGCGTAGAAAATGGTACTGGCTTCTGTTGACCGTCTAAAGAATTTCTGTTCAAGGCGCTGTCAGTCTACGTCAAATGCACATCAAAGCAGCTGTGAAATACACGATACTGACATCTTGACGACTACAGGCACATTCAGGGAGGCCGAGCTCGCGAAGGAAAAAGGCTCCATTTGTAGAGCATCTTGAGTCTCGCTAAGAAGGCGTCTTTAACGCGGTGCGACCATCTGACGGTATCTGATATTGTCGGGCAGTGAATTCGCCGATGCTTTGCTTACGTAACCATGCGGTCTACCGTCCCGACGGACACGCGCTCGCGTAGCGCGACTTTAAATGTGATGCATTCGCATTTGGCTCTACCTTGAGCTTCGGGTACTTGCAGCAAACATCATCCTCTATACAATGGCTAGGCTCAACCTCCATCGATCTTCTTCCGTGCGACCTGACTCCTCTTCGACCACTTCCAAGAGAGCTACGGTGCGCTCTAGATCTACGGTGACGCCCTCTCAATCACCGGCCGCTTCGGATAAGGAGAATTACGACCTTGAAGAGGGAGATACACCCACAGTGCGCGATAAAGGCAAGGCTGTAATGGGCCCTCCAAATCTTCCGACCCCAATTTCTGATGGTGCGAATGGCGTGGATCATCGTTCAGCGAAAAGGCGAAGAGTGGAGGAACCTGAGTTGCGTACGCCGGTGCGCGTAGGAGAGAGCCAAGAAACGCAAGAGCGAGACGTAAAGGACGTATACGACCCTGATCAGCCGATTGAACAGCGACAACAGCTTCGCAAATCTCTCCGCGATCTCCATCGTGATATAAATGGTACGCAGTAACTAGTGCCCGTCTACCTGACCACACGAAACCTAATGACCCCACAGACAACCGCGATGAGTTAGTCGCAACCGATTCCAACGGTCTTGTGACTGCCCTCCAACAGGCCAACGAGCTCTATGCCGGCGTTCGCCAGACCTCTGACGCGACCATCGACTCCCGCCTTCTCGTCACAATCGGTGACTACGCGTCCAAACGCGCGCAGATCCTTGCATACGGCGATGGCGCTCTGGGCGTCGACGTGGACGAATTCGTGACCAAGTGCATTACCTTTATGCGAAATGGTGGAGCTCTCAATGACGATGACAACACGACGCCAGCGCCACAAAGGCGAAGCGGGCGCCAGGGTGAGGTATCAGACGACGAAGACGAAGACGGTGACGCGCTTGATTGGGATGTGTTAGGCCAGCGGGCATGCTTCCCGCACAATCTGCGCCCTCCTGTTCCAGACTTCCTCCTTGGGCCGCTCGCAGTGCAAAAACGCGTACGCGCCCCTATACAGCGACGCGCGCGGCAGTCGAAGAAGAATGAAGGGCCTGTGACGCAGCCGGATGTGCTGCAGAAGGAAGACCTGCAGCAGCAGGAAAATTCGAGCTTGGTGATATTGTGTGGAAAGATACGCGATATTCTGATCAGGCACTTGCAACAAGGCTACGAGCTAGAGGAGAAGATCAATAGTGGAGAGATCGATGAGGAGGAGGCGCCGGAGCTCATGAAGGAATTGAGATTGGCGGATAATGGCGACGTCTCACTTTTTGAGTTCGTCATTAATCCACACTCTTTCGGGCAGACGGTCGAGAATATTTTCTACGTCTCGTTCCTTATACGAGAAGGTAGTGTAAGGGTTGACGAGGACTCGAAAGGATTACCTACGCTTGGTATGCTTCATGGTCTCCTCACAATGGAGATATAATGAGCGTGGAGTTAGCTAACGGGAAGGCTAGGATACGAGGAGGCGCGAACGCTGGAAGAGCAGCGAGCGAATCAAGTCACAAAACACCAAGCCGTCTTTGCCATCGATTTTGACACTTGGGCGCAATTTATCGATGCATTTCAAATTCACGAACCGATCATTCCACACAGAGAGGAGGACCATGCCACACAGCCTTCCGCTCGGGGCTGGTATGGCTGAAGGATGAGTTTCCGCTCGTCTCGCTTGAGCTAGTCTTCTTCTTGTCATTATAGATGCTTGTAATGTGTTGCTACATGTGAGGTGGCTTTGGCGATTTTGGGTTTCTGAGCGTAGGTGCCATGTGGCGAGCTCGGACAATCTCAGCAGTGCTGAGCTTGAGATTTTGGCGCTTCTGGTCGAAAGAGTCATTATAGATATCCAGATACCTCCAAAGATGACGAGCTGGTATTTCATTCGTAACCTTGGTCTTTAAATGAGTACGTGAATGGCTCAATGCTCATCGTCGAGGATCAATTCAGCAATCATGCTGAGGTAGCTCTCCGGCTGATTCTGGTACATGGCCGAGAAGTTAAAGGAGCACGTAAATAATTCAAACGAAACGCGATTTGAAAATGGAGATTTGGTATTTTTAATACTCTTGCTTCGAGCGTGGTAGTCAAGAAACCACATCTCTGATCTGAGTGAAGTGAAGCACATGCTGTCTACACCTCAACCAAACGCCGCCAGATCCACATATCTGCATTCAATTCATCATTGTCGCCGATGGCACGAATCTCTCAGTCTGTTTTCGTCGTCATTGCACCTCCCTCCAACTCTAGCGTTCTTCCAAAATGCATCCTCTCATCCACAAGACATACACCACCCCACCACCTCCATCCCCCATCAGCAAGCCCAAAATCGCAGGTCTAAAACGCATCCCCCCAAATCCCCACCACCCCCATCGCAAACGCCATCCCCGAAACCACCGTCCGCCACCCCTCCGCCTTCCGGTACCGTTCCACCGCACCCCGAACCTGCTCACCATTCACACTCCCACTCCCACTCCCACCCATCTGTTGCTTCTCCTGCTCCTCCTCCTCACTCCGATCATAATCCTCACTATCCTCATCATTCGCCACCGTAACCCTCCCACTACTCCCCCTTATCGCACCACCACCACCCGACAATCGTTCCTCATCAGCCGCAGCCACCGCCGCCGCAGCTGCCGCGCGCCTCTCACCCCGCTGAAAATACGCGTCGACAACGCAGCTGCCGAGCCCCGTGAAGAGCGAGACCCAGAGGAGGTACGGGTGGCGGCCGCGCGGGGGCGAGAGCGCGTAGGCGAGGAAGAGCGAGGTGCTGGTGAGGGCGGTGAGGGACTGGGCGTGCAGGGTCGAGAGGGAGCGGAGGTGGGTGAAGGTGGTGTGGGCGGCGGCGGCGTTGGGGAGGGTGAGGAGGGAGGGGAGGGTCAGGGTGGTGTGCGTGTAGGAGAGGCCCTGCGAGAAGGAGAGAAAAGCGGTTAGCTTGTGCTGGACTTTTGGGTAGTTGAGACGTGGGGATTGTGTAGGTTGTGGGGATTTAGATGGACGAGGGAGTGGCATACGGTTAATAGCCCCACTGAGATGGTGCCTATGAACTTCGCACAGGCGATCGTACGCGGCGGCATCCTGGCTGAGTTAATGATGAAGGCTAGAGTTCCGGTTGAGGAGACTGACTTGACGAGGAGGTCGTTCTTCGTTGATGGAGGCCAGATGTGACTTGGATGAGGAAAGAGTCCGCGGTTCGTTGACGTCTAAAGGTGACAACAGCTCAGAGCGCCGGCGCAGGAACAATTTAAGCGCCGGGATTGGTGACGTTATTGGTGGAGACCTTGTTATATAGCATTACCCCGGGATTTTGGCTTCTTGATATAATATAATGTCTGTCGCAAAGCTTTGACGTGAGCACTTATGAAATCTTTGAGGTATGCATTAGGTCTCTCTCGCAGGTCGAGAGCTTTTTCGATATCTGCAGCCCACTGGAAGTCATGCGGCAGCCTCCCAATCGCCATCAGCCAGAAACCCTTTCCGTCTCTTTGGAATAAACGGAATTGCCTCACTTGGTAATGCGATATTTCTTCAATTTAGTGGTCTTATTATGAATAATTCTGTCTGATTCTCCTGAACATATTTTCGGGCATCCTCCAGAAAAGTCCCACGCCCCTTCGCCCGAATAAAGTAACTACGGCCGTAGGCTGGGTCTAATATAAACTACGCAAATTGCTGATGTCTTATCTTTCGCTCACAGTTCCCAAAGCCGCCGTTTCTTCACAAGTCTTTCTTTGAGATTGAACGGACAATCCGCACTTCCTGAAAAGCCTTGGATACGGGAAATGCCTCTCTCCAAGAGTGAATACCTCAGCGAGGTTTGGAAGGATGGCATTTTTGGTACACATCACCCATCTCGCACTTAGAAAGATCATTATCATGTCAATTCGTTTTTCTGATTCTCAGATACAGAAAACAAAGTGGTTTTTTGCACGGGCGGTGCGGGTACTATCTGTAGTGCCCAAGTTCGGGCTCTTGTACACCTTGGGGCAAATGCATGCATTATTGGCCGAAATAACGAAAAGACAGAGGGAATGGCTCAAGACATAGCAACAGCAAGAAAGGGTGCTAAAGTATTAGGATTTGGGGGCGTGGATGTGCGGAAGCCTGAAGCGTTGGAAGCAGCTGCAAAGAAGTGTGCCCAAGAATTAGGAGGCATCGACTACGTGATGTGAGCATGCAACCTTATCCTCCATTTGAAAAGTATCTCTGATTGCGCGTCAACATAGAGCAGGAGCAGCCGGCAATTTCCTTGCCTCCATCTCCCAGCTCTCACCCAACGCCTTCAAAGCCGTCATGGACATTGATGTCCTTGGTTCTTACAATACGCTCAAAGCCACGCTTCCCTATCTTCTCGAATCGGCCCAAAAGCATGAACCCACCACTCCGTCTCACTCGGCCGCCCGCTCATCGTGTCCCACAGGTCGCATCATCTTCGTCTCTGCAACAATTCACTACACCGGCCTCCCGCTGCAATCGCATGTTTCGGCTGCGAAAGCAGGTATCGATGCTCTTTCCGCAAGTGTGGGAATCGAATACGGCCCGCGTGGCCTGACATCGAATATCATTGCACCTGGACCAATTGCAGGGACGGAGGGCATGGAGCGACTGGCGACCTTGACTGGAAAGGACCAGGCGAGCAAAGGGGTGCCAGTGGGTAGGTTAGGGACGGTAAGGGACATTGCGGATGCGACGGTGTACCTGTTCAGTGAAGCGGGCGGTTTTGTGAATGGAGAAGTTCTCGTTGGTGAGTCTTGCTTTTGATTCTTGATTCATCTGCAGGTCATGTGCTGACAAGGGATGCGTGGCACAGTTGACGGGGGCGCATGGAGAACGGCCGGGGGGAACCCTGGGCGCGAATTCTCATATCCTGATTTCTTGCTTTCGGATACTGAAGTGATGGGAGTCAAGGGAGGGAAGAAATCCAAATTGTGAAGTAGCTTGGGGGATGGTCATTGGTCGGCACTTATGTGAAGCGGAGAGGTCGCGACTTCGGACACAGGATGTTTTGTATTGCTAGTGGAGCACTTCTAAACACCGCACCAACCTTCAATTTCATCATAATAATGCTTTTGCCGAAAGCCGTGCCCGTTGACTAGTACTCCGTACGCTTGCGCTCGATAGAATTCTCATCGGTCGTGATCACGTCCATTTAATGAACGGGTATGGCAGAGGTGGCGATGGCGTGGAAGACGTCAATGGACAGATAGAGACAACCTACAGAGATGAAAAGCTGTATGACGTACTTGGTTCATTGTCGCTGTCGGATTCTGGTTGATTGGACCCTGTCAAACGTGTGGCTCCGAGATGCAACAATGGCTCCCGGATCGGCAAGGTCCTTTATGGTGCCAAGATGGAACCCGTTGGAGCTTGCGTTCCTGCTTCGCTGTCCGCAGCGTGAGCAGAGTGGCAGGGTCGTCATGCAGCCGCCGCTTACGCCAGCGCCCGCTAGTCATGGGTAACTTAGAATAAGGTAATTGGGGTGATTGGCCCCTAACTATGGCGCATGCTCAGCCTCCATCTTTGGTGTTCCTTCTGCCACACTTCCTCTCTTGCTCTTCCAAGTACTCCGTACCTTCCCCTTTGCCTTTTACGATTTCGGTAGCATTCGGCCGCCTTTCACCTATCCGCATTCGGGCCCGTTGTACGAGCGAGTCGTGACTTTCTGACACTCTGACTCTGGCGATCCAGCAGTGAATCCAACTTGCTTCTCCTCGTTGACCGCGTTTCCCATTTTTGGCGCAGGACCGCAGCACTTCTTTTGCCGCAACACTACCGCCTTCACATATCGCCAGCCGCCGTGCCGAGCTGACTCCGCTTGAAGCCTTCCCTCTTAATCTGTTTGCTGTCCTCTCACGAGTTTTCATCTCTCATTTACGCTCCGAACGCTCTATCGGTATCAGGGGTATACCAGGTGGCCAAACGAGGAAAATCACGACGAACAATCAACGCTTGATACATCACACTTCCCCACGTCTATACATAATCGGATTGCGACCGCACTGGCTGCGTGCATGTTCGAGAGAAGATCCAATTTAGGACAGTTGCAATCACACCAAACAAAGCGGGGGCGGTCTGCCTCGACCAGCCAGCATGTCGCATTGTAACTCGACACAAGACCACGAGAAGAGTATGTTACGGGCAACACTTAACCTCAAGAAGGCGTAAAATCGTCAATGCTGACTGATCTCGCACAGTTGTCGAGGATCCAATATGGCACGGC
This sequence comes from Astrothelium subdiscretum, assembly GCA_021030935.1. Taxonomy (NCBI): domain Eukaryota; kingdom Fungi; phylum Ascomycota; class Dothideomycetes; order Trypetheliales; family Trypetheliaceae; genus Astrothelium; species Astrothelium subdiscretum. Next base: position 97,279 of record JAGFMW010000066.1, on the reverse strand, counting down.
GTGACAACACATGATTTCGGTCTCGTCTTTTGCGCGGTGTTTGGAGGGATTTCAGTACTTATTGGGCTTTACATGATTATGATGCACGCGATACATTATCTCAGACCATGGGAACAGAAACAGTATGTCAATCAACCCCCAACTTAGCCTTTGGACGTAGACACCTGGGAAGTACTGACCTTGGGCTGCAGTATAATACGAATCCTCTTCATGATACCCATTTACTCCTTCGTATCATTCCTCTCCTATGTCTTCTATACCAAAGCCATATACTTCGAAGTCCTTCGTGATTGCTACGAAGCGTTTGCGATTGCATCTTTCTTTACACTTTTGTGCAGTTACATTGCACCCAACCTTCACGATCAAAAAGAGTATTTCCGAACACTGATACCGAAGAATTGGTTATGGCAAATGTTCTGGCTGCAGAAATGCACTGGAGGGGAGAACAGGGGACCTCTGAGGAGACCGAAGAGTGGCCTGACCTGGTTCAACGTAAGTGTTTGCGTACCCACAACGCTCACCTACCCCTTCAATCATGACCTGCCGCTTTGGCGGCCGCTCATACGTTATTTTAGGTTATTTGGCTGGGCATCTTCCAATACTGCTTCGTCCGCGTCCTCTTCACTCTCGTCTCCTGTCTTAGCGAGTACTTCGACCGCTATTGCGAAGAGTCCCTCAGCCCTGCTTTCGCCCACGTCTGGGTCGAAGCCTTTGAATCTGCTAGCGTACTTGTCGCCATGACCTGTGTCATTCAGTTCTATGTCCAACTCAAGGATGATTTGGCCGAACATCGCCCATTCTTGAAGGTCGCCTGTATCAAACTGGTCATTTTCCTCTCATTCTGGCAGAATGTAAGCTTACCCACTCCTCCTTGGCTCTCATGGAGCGCCAAGGAATTCGGCCTCTTGATTGTTATCCTATACATGCTAACTGGTAAATCTCTAATTTTAGCTGCTTCTCTCTTTCCTATCATCATCTTCGGGACCTTTCAAGCCAACGCCCAAGATTGCTTATGCCGATATCAAGGTTGGCATTCCCAGCATGCTCTTGTGCGCTGAGATGGCCATCTTTGCCGTTCTCCACGTTTTCGCCTTTCCTTGGAAGCCATATTCCAAGAGACACAACAAACTCATTGATGACCCGATTAACGCCCCGGGAATGGGTTTTAGCGGGGGTGAGATGCGATACCAAGGTGGATTCTTAGGTTGGAGAGCATTAGCAGACGCATTCAATCCATGGGACATCATCAAAGCCATTGGACGAAGCTTCCGTTGGTTATTCGTCGGCCGGAAACACCGCAAGGGCGATAGCAGCTACGAATATGCCGCACGCGTAGCATCACAGGACCACACCGGCGGCAATCCCTCCAAACTCGACGACGACTATTCCCACCAACAAGCCTACGCCGCATCGAACATCAATATGCCCCCAGATCCCAAAGCAAACCATTACCCTGACGGCGCCGACCTCGAATTACGACCCACCCACCACAGCGGCTCCGACAACGGCGCCGACTACGAAGACCAAGCCGGTCTCCTCTCCCACGCCCAATCCGACCCCTCCTCCTCTTATCCCCCCCGCAACCAGCGAGGACCCCTCCACGACGTCGACTTCCCCTCCGACACCGCCTACCACCCACCCTCTTCAAACTACCCGCTATCTTCTTCCATCCCCTCACACCCGCCTCCACACCCTCTCGCCGGCGCTACCCGGACGGATACCCTGGGCCTCCAACAACCACAACCGGGCATGGCCGTGAGCTCGCACGAGAACGTGCACCCGGCCATACGCACCGAGCCGGACCCACGCGGCCACGACTGGGATATCTGGAACGGGGCGGCGGGCGCGGGGCTCGATAGTCCGCAGGAGTGGCATGGGGGCGGGAGGTCGCCGTTGAGTGCGCCGCCGGGGAGAAAGGATTTTGGGTGAGGAGTGAGGCTTGGGGGGGTTTTTTGGTAGAGGGGTTCATGAACGCTGGGGGCTTTTAAAGCGCGGTTTGCATTGGGCTTGTTGAAATGGGCTGCATGGGCTGCATGAGGGATGGCGTTTTACAATATTGATTCATGCGACATACATTTCTGGATGGACCCCGGGTGGTTTCAGTTGCAGGGCATTTTTATTTGGTCGTCATAGGTTTTCTTTCCCATCTTGTGGGAAGCTGTCCTGCTTGGACAGGCTGGGCTTGGCTGGGCTGGGTTGGGTTCAGATGCGATTGCACTGCATGGCGTTCTGGGCGTGTGAGATGCGTGTACGCAGAGCAATATGAAATTTCAATTTGATGTTCTTCGAGATCGCGAATAATTTGGATGATCGTGTACGTGAATCGGCTGGCTGGGTGCAATCGTTGTGTCACTAATGTTGCTATGGCTGCTAGGGGTTCGAAGTCGATCATTAGATGAGCATGCGTTACTTCGTTTCCCAAGCGAAGACGAGAGAAGAAATTTTAGAGAGTGAAGTGATGAGCAGAGGATGTCGAAGCTCGGCCGAGATTCAAACCTCGCTGTAAGAGTGAGCCGAAGATGGGCGTTGAGGTCAGTGCCAAGGGAAGTAGCTGCAGGTGGCTTGATCGTCGCTGACTGTACTCCGTAGGCACGATGAAGTCACGAAATCAAGATGGAAGCCGAGAGCACATGAGGCAAAGCAGAACGTATCAATTCAAACTACCCATGCAAGCCGAAGAATGGAGAACCAGACAATTGCTTCAACCACTTGAAAATCACAACACAGAAAACAACCATCAGCCCGACAGCCAAAGCAAAAGAACCACCGACCATTACCAGCTCTAAGACTCCGACCGGATTACTCCATTCGGATTTCATGCCTGTAATCAGTCCATCAGCTACCAGAGAGACCTGAAAGAGATGAGAAGCGACGCGTAGGGTATTTGGAGGTGCGAGAATTTAGCTGGTGTACTTGGGCCGGACGACCGATCGCGTGTAGGTGTACGACGTCGTGATGGTAGACCAGCGCACTATGTCAAGTTAGTCAGATGCAATTGTCCCGATCGACAATGATGAGGTGGTGATTGACACGTGAATGATGCAGAGGTATGACGGGAGAGAGAGAAGGATGGAGTGAGGTTTCTGCGGTAACGACCATGGTATCGGGGTGCGTACAGCGGAGATGTGTGCCAGATCACCATAAAGTCCAGACAGATGAGCTCGTTGTTGCCAGCGTTGTCGGGATGCCCACCCAGTAGGTCGACGTGCTCGTCGTGAGTGAAATGGACGGAGATATGCTCGTGTGGGTGTAGGAGATGGTCGTCACCGAAGTGGTCTTGGATGGGACGTAACAGGAACTCCATGTCGAAGTAAAGGTTGTCGGCACGCACACGACAGTGGTCTCCTGCTGCGCAAGAGGACCCTCGGTGGAGGGTTCGGCGGCAGTGATGGTGAGAGTCTTGATGTGACCCTCTAGCTTGGACTTTGGGCTGGGGACGTACTGAACAACCGTCTTGGGTTCCGGCTTTGGGCTGCAATCCAAGCAAATTGGTGATTCTGAGGACCCTGATGGACCAACGAGTTGAGTAGCGATACTTGTGAAAGTTGATATCACGGTCGTTAAAGGGGTATTCTTACCATCGCGGCAGTTAAGCTTAGCAGCCTGTGCTGTAAGGTCTGGATTGCTGGCGTTGACAGACCCGCAACCCTCTTTAATCGTGTCCAAGCTTTCATGCCCGACCTGGTTGGTGCATTTGTGATCGCTGTAGAGATCGAGGTAGCAGTCAAGCTTGCGTGGATTCCAGGGGCGCTTGTAGTTATAGTCGACTTTGAATGACTTGAACGGGTAGTGCCAGCTCTTCTCGCACTGGCCATCATTCTCAATCTCGTGTCGTTTCACTTTCCTGTCGCCAGGGTGGCCGGCCTCGCAATTAAGCTCTGGAAAAGCACGGACGTGGACTTCGGCGTGCTTGTGCTTAGCGCTGACGAATGCGAGAAGAGGCAGAAGAGTCGGAAGGATCTGTGATGTATAGCAAAGTCAGCTGGACGGCAACTCTGGAGAGGGGCGGTGACGAGGCATAAGAGAGACAATGATGGGGAAAAGTAAGAGAAGCGTTGCTGAAGGATTGGAGCGAGTCGGGTTGGTGAGTAAGAGGAGTGAGGAGAGTGAGTGAGGGCAATATTCGACGAAACCACAAGAAGACTGGAAGAAGAGGAACGAAAGGAGCGAAGTGACAGTGGGAAGAAAGGCGATGAGATGGAAAGGAGAAGCGCAGAAATTGAAAGAGATCGGTATCGAAGCAACGTGTAGGTGCGAATTGATCGGTCAGAGCAGAAGGTGGAATACGAAGGAGCCTTCCGTATTCGAATGTTGGACGAAGTATGCGGAAAGGGTATGTAGGAAGATGTAAAAGAAGAGTTGAATGAAGATTGACAGACCAGAGCGAGCTTAACCATTGTGGCTGATGGAAGGTGGCGTCGGGTTGTGATTTAGATGGTCGTAATAGAGATGAAGCAAGATATCTGACAAGAGATTAGCTCGTTGTACAGACAAGATGAATTGGACTTCATATGTAAGTGCAAGAAAGTAGTGACGTGGCTTGGGTTGAGGATGGATTCACGATGACGATGGTTGGTTGTATGTCATGCACCATCATTGAAGCAGAAACGGACGGTAGAAAATTGACTGAGATGAAAGGGATCCATGATTGCTGACCTGATATGTGGAAAGCTGAAGCTGTTGTAAAAGCTAATGCTGCTGGGTTGAGTGAAGCAAAAGTCTGGTGAAGAGAGAAGAGGAGGGAGACACGGGAAAGCCGGGTTTTATGTCAGATCTGAGCGCGGCGACCGCCAGCTGAGGATCTGTCATGGCAACAGGGTGGGAAGCAAAGATTGTCGAAATGGAAGGTGCATGCCTTCCCTCTGGGCTGGTTGAGACCTCTGGGCTGGCAGGAAAGACGGCTACGAACGGCAGCTGCCACAATTAGAGCACGCAAAACATGGAACAAAGAGACTGGATGCTGCCTTGTATGTGGGACGTAATGGACTTAACTGATGAATGAGATGTGCTTGCATCGTACACGAAAAGCCAGGCACGCAGCCACGAGCGAAAAACCTTCAACGACGTTCCATACCCATGGTCATGTTGATCAACTCCATAGCAAGCGGGTAGCACAGCGGCTGCAACGGCGACCGGGTCAATGATAGTAGAACCTTTTTCACTCACATCTCCTTCGTTAGCGACGACGTCCGACTGCCACTTTTCTACTTCTGTGTGGCATCTGCGACCTCGGTATAGGGCATATTTGACAAGCTCGTAGGCCCTTCCGAAAAATGCAAAGGATTAATCTTGCCAAAAAGGAATCCATGATGCAGCAGGAGCTACTATCCTTGGTGTCATTGAAGCCGCACCCTTCAGATCTTGCAAACGCTCGAGCTATTGACCCAGTATCGTGTAACCGGCATAAACCATTCATTGATATCAGCCGCTTTCAGTTTGACCAATCATTTCATCAAAGCCTTGGCCGAAGTAGCGATTGGTTCATATTTCAGCTTTGGGCTTCCTCTAAGCTTTGGAAGAATCTGCCCACTTCCCTGCAGTATCGTTACTATCTCCATCGTAAGGCTCGGTTTTGCGGGCACAATGGGATTCACAACAATAGTCACACGCTTTCTGGCAAGGGTCAATATGATTGGAAATGCCTTCAATGACCCAAATCCTAGATCCCCACGACTGAGCGATATCCCAAGGATGATCATCCGGAACCCAGACGTGAGAAGCATTGGGATCGCTGCTCCGATGGTACAAGGCGTGTCTATGCCAGCCGGAACGGCTTTCATTTGGCAAATGCCATTCCAGAGCGACGTCTTGAGACCCGGGTCTCCCCAAGCAGTACAGTTCGAGTTTTCAACGCAGGTTGAGCTTGACCTCGAGCCTATTGTTCACAGCGACATCCAAACGATCTGGACGACAACCAAATTGGAAGAAGCTCATGTACACGATATCCTCGTTGACCAGTATTTCGAGGCTTTATCCCGGATTCCCGAAAATATTGCGCCTGATACGTCTGAGCTGAGCATGAGTTGGTTGGAGTTCAAGGCTAGCATGCTTGGTGACGATACTTCAATGGATTCAAGAATACCAGATCGTCTTCGCCCTAAAGGTAGTCTCACTTGATCTGTTTTCTCCAAGATGCCAGAATATCGTTTACTGATTAGACTCAGTTCATTTCGCTAACCATCATCCATCTCAAACACTATTTGATCCTCTTGTGAGTTTGGAATTGAACGTCGTGCTGTGGCAGCCCGCTGCTCCCCTAAGCGAGCACCGGAACCCGGAATCGAGCGTCTTTCAGGCGGCGGAGAAGGTGACAAGGTTAACCACAGCGGTGGGGACTTCTTCCTCCGTTTCTTCTTCGGCTTCGAGACAGACGTCGGCTCTACCGGCTGAGCCCGCCCGTGCCCCGTCGAATCCGCATTCTGACTCAACGTGTCCTGCGAAGCCCACCCATTTTCGGCAGTCGGCATACCCTGCTGCGGACTCGCTAGTGACCCCGTTTCCGCGGCCATACTGGGCTCTGAATGATACGATGCCTGAGTCGCTACCGTTCCCGAGCTATTTTGCGTAGATTGGCTGGGCTCGGAGTACACGCATTCGCGCTTCTTGAGGCGGCAGGCGAGACATGAGGGTCTGCCTTGATCACACTGAATATCATCAATACTGGTGCGTAACATGGTTCAGGGAGTTTGCTTGTCATACCTTCACTTTTCCGTGTTGACAATTCAAACACGCAATAGTCTTTGGTGTCATCTCTCTCGCTTCGACGGTCGAATAACTGGTTTGCGCAATCCCCGCGTCTTCAATGACCGCCGTGGCTTCATATACACAGTCGCGTTTTCCGGCTAGACACTTTGAGCAGCTTGGCTTTGTCTGATCACACTGCGTTCGCTGTTCTCAGTACTTTACTGCTCTTTTTGTCGACCTTGATGTTGTGTAGGCTTTGATGAAATTCACTTACCTTGGTTTTACGCTTTCGACACGTGAGACAGCCTGACCTGCTTCTTGTAAGTTTTCTTTTCCCTTGCCCACTTACGATTTCACCGAGAGCATGCCCGTTGGTTGCGTTCGCACGGCCCGCCGCAGTTGCGGCTGCAGTCTCTTGATTCATATGATCAATGTCTGCTCTCAGAAGTTCTGTAAGGGTCTCCAGATTGCGCCCATCGGCACCTCCGTTCATCGGTCCCTCGGTCGAGGGATGCTGATTATCATCTTCGCTGATGATATCAGCTGCGTTCTTGTCCTGTTCCCTCACGTTCATCTTTCCCCGTTCATCTTTACTCCTCCGGCTCCTCTTCCTCTTGCCTGTTGCAGGACCTGCCTCCCCAATATCAGATCCCCTTTCTCTTTCTCCCTGGGTGATCTTCTTTTTCTCCCGTCGTCCTTCCGCTTTCTCTTTACTAGCAGCTTTCTGGCCCTGTGCTCGCCATGCTGTTTCGCGATGCACCATCAGATGCCGATACTTGACTTCCAACACCTGGCTTCTGGTGTTGAACTTGACAGTTATCGCCCCTTTGCAATCATACGTCGGCAAGAGAGGCTTGCTCTTTTTCTTCTTCTTTGCCTCTACTCCCTCGCTTCCTTCATTTGTCTGCTGTTGATCTTCTGAGACTCGGGCTTCCTTCATGTTGGCAGCGCGATCCCTATTCTGCTGTGAATCATTGCATGAGAATGTGAACCGGGACCCATCCTCCGCTTTTAATTCATACCGCCGAACATTCGCATATTTATATCCATCAACTTCCTGCACTGCGTTCACAATCGCCCGCGCTACTGCCTTCTGCTTCGCTATGCGGTCCCCTTCGACATCCGCAAGATTCATTGCCCCAGCAGCGCTCAAGAGATACAAGTCTTGCTCGTGGTTCTTGCCGTCTGCGCCATTTTGATGTGACCCCGAGCCCGCAACTTTCATAGGCAGCGATTGCGTGAGACTGGGCAGTTTGGACAAGTCGACGAGGAAAGATGCATGCGGCATAAATTGGAAGTCGAAGCTGCAGATTTCGGGGATGAAGGCGGAGTAGCTGTCTTCCACCAGTTTCCCCAGAGCGGATGAGAATTCTTGGAGTGAGGAGCAGAAAGATGAAGGAAGCGAGCCTTGATCATTGCTGGGTTGTACGGGGGAAGAGGGTTCGCGATGCTCATAAACGTATGGTGCTTCTGTAGGCGGGGCCTTGGGTGCTTTCTTACGAGGCATGTTTGCTGCTGCTTGTATTTCTCATTACAGGAATATTTGGCTCAATTCGTGGTCTCTTTAAAATTGGTCATTGGGAGACACATAAACGCGCGATAAGCGACGTGGGATCTGGAGGTCGAGGTTGAAAGCTTACCTTAAGCTTCCTAATCCCTGTCTTCGGGAAAGTCTGCCGAGACCGAGGATCTCTAAGCTTGCGGAGCGGAGCAAGATCTCGCCCTTGTCGGCTTTGATCTCGCAGGCATCTTTTGCACAATTGACGACTGACAAGTCTGTTACGACATTGTCAATTGTCCAAAGATGTCGGGGCTTCGGATACTGGTGCCTATCAAGCGGGTGATTGACTACGCAGTATGTCTTTTGGATCCTCACTATCTTTCCCATATTTTACGAAATCTCAACCCCTCAATTCTATTAAAGTACACGCATTCGCCGAGACCCCAGCCCACCTACCTAACACATACATACACAATTAAAAGGAAAAAAGCTGACATGCCATGCGTGCCGAACGAATAGGTCAAACCCCGCGTCAACAAGTCCCAAACCGCCATCGAAACCAGCGGCGTCAAGCACTCGATGAACCCCTTCGACGAGCTCTCCATCGAAGAAGCCGTCCGGCTCCGTGAGCGCAAACTCCCCGTCTCCGACATCCTCACCCTGTCCGCCGGCCCCGCCAAATCCGCCGACGTCCTGCGCACCGCCATGGCCATGGGCGCCGACCGCGCCATCCACGTCCAACTTGACACGGACAAGGAGGGCGACCTGGAGCCGCTGTCGGTGGCGAAGCTGCTGGCGGCCGTGGTGCGGGCCGAGGAGCGGAACCTGGTGATCTTGGGGAAGCAGAGCATCGACGACGACGCGCATCAGACGGGGCAGATGCTGGCGGGGCTGCTGGGGTGGAGCCAGGCGACGCAGGCGTCGAAGGTGCAGGTGGAGGAGGGGGAGATGGTGACGGTGACGAGGGAGGTGGATGGTGGGACGGAGACGCTGCGGGCGAAGTTGCCGATGGTGGTGACGACGGATTTGAGGTTGAATGAGCCGCGGTATGCGAGTCTGCCGAATATCATGAAGGCGAAGAAGAAGCCGTTGGTGAAGAAGACGATGGAGGATTATGGGATTGATGTCCAGAGGAGGTTCAAGACGGTGAAGGTGGTGGAGCCGCCACCGAGGCAAGGGGGTGGGAAGGTGGAGGATGTGGATGGGATGATTGGGAGATTGAAAGAATTGGGAGCTTTATAGATTTTGTGTATAGATGAATAAAATTCCATAAATTTCTCTTTCATTCATCTGCCAGCTCTGGATATTCAGAGAAATTCAAATAACCAAGTGCACCGGGCCTTGCGTCTGCTTTCGAGGTGGTGCTATTCGTACAGGGCGCATTTCGCCTTTGGCATGCGGTAGTTGGTGACGAGAAAGCGCGACACCATCATCCTGATGTAGTCTGACAGCTTTCTCGGGGAGACGCTCTGAAGCCGCTTGAAATTCAGCGCCTGAAAAGCCTGTGGTCACCTCTCACCATTCGCCCCAATCATCATCCTTTTTCGTTGTGGCTGTCGCCCCCGTCGAGGCTGCAGGTGTCTTCTTCATTGCGCTCGTGCCTATGCTGGTACTCTTTGACGTCTGCGCCTTCGCCTGTCTCACGTCTCCTGCCGCAGAAAACTCGTCCCAAAAATCCTTCTTCTCGGCACTCGGTCCCTTTGGTGTTGCTCCAAAGCTATCCCAGAACTCCTGTTTCTCTTTACTAGGTCCTTTGGGTGATTCGCCAAAAGATTCCCAGAAGTCTTTGTGTTCAGCGTCAGGCTCGACGCTGGGATGTTGTTCGATGTTCTTAGGGTCACCGTAGGCGAGATGATCGTCATTTCCTTCGACAAAACGGTTGATGCTTTGGTTGAGATTCGTGCCGACTTGGGTTGCAGCAACGCGAGCTTGGGCTGCGAAGTCGGATTGAGCGATCTGAAAGACTGTCAGCACTCCTGCAGAATTTGAAAAGCAAGAATATCTCATGCCTTCTCCATATTTGGCTTTACCCATCCTTGATAGCCAGCATTTGCTTGTTTCCCCACTGTCGTGCTCAGCCATCCAAAACCTTTCGTCAATGCTCCTACGGGATCCTTCTGAAACTCGTCGAATCCAGGGCTTGCGGGGTTTGCTTCTGGCATTGAACCCCCAAATCCTCCGTACTTGCCGCCTTGGCTGGGTGCAAGGTCATCGGGCCGTGAAGCATTTGCAGCACCCATCTTTGCAAAGTACGCCTCGTTCTGGGCTTTTTGTGATCTTGGATTCATACTTGATGTACCGAGACTGGGGGAAGGCGAGCGTGCGTTTGCGCGTTCATTAGATATCGTTCGTGAGACTGGTGTTTGTGATCTGCTATTGGACGCGCTTAAAATTGGCGTTTCTTTCTTCTTCGGTACAGCCGGCTTCGCTCCTGGAACGTATTCTTTACCTTCCACCTTGGCCGTCAGCCTCTCTTTCCACTCCTCCCCCACCTCACTGTCATACCGGTCATTGATGGTACTGTCTTCGAAAGTCACGCCTTGCAGTTGATTGGTCTTATGGTTATTGAAGAAGTCTTTCCACGGCTTATTTCCTCCATTTTTCATGCGCAGTAGCTCAGCTGCCTTAAATGCATCCATAGTTATACTCCGCACGAAAGAAATGTGGACACCCAGCCCTCGATGTATGCCAGAGCAATTCAGGCACATGAAGATCCCGAACTTGGGGGAAGCCCATTGCGGACTCGGGGCATTGCAGTCGACGCATTGGTTGTTTCCGTTTTCTTTTTGGATTTCCAAAAGCTGAAGCCGCGTTAGCATGTGATCGTCGCGCAATAGCTTTTCAGGAACAAAGTCCGGGAGCATGTACTTTACTTCTGGTCTCGGGATCTACCTCCCACATTTTCGACATGGTGGTCTTGGTTGGAGGACAGAGGAGGGTGGACAAAGCAACAATGCGAGTCAATGTGGGATCTGACCAGGTAGAGGAAGTGGTACAGGAGGATCAGACGTGGACCGGTGAATGGTTCATGAACGATATGTCCTCGAATTAGGCGTGTTTACAGCAATTAGAAGTCTGTGCGATCTCAAATCGGCGGTCCAGGCCCTGTCAGGGCAATTCTGGAGTTCTGGGAGTAGGTACGGAATAATTAAAGTAGGAGATGCTGCGAGAGATGACGTTCTGGCTGATGCTGCGCGCTCATTGGTCCCCGCGGCCGGTACAATTAACTTCGATTGCTACGCGTCGAGCGCGTTTAACGTCGAACGATTAGGTAGCTTCAAGAAATCCTTCGCTCGCGCACCAAGATCCACCGTCATGTCGTGACTAAAGCTCCCTCCATTTTTACCGCATTGTCTTCGTCACCAAATCGCTGTCTGGCGCCGTGCGAAACATCTCTTCCGGTAGCCATGCCTCGTACTCGTCAGCGAGCGAATGTGACAACTGCCGTGGAAGAGCCACCTGCTGAACAAAATGAAGAGCAAGATCAAGAAGAAGAGCTGGATCAGCCAGAGAATGTGGCGCAATTAAAGTTCAAAGACCAATTGACATGGAAGGTCGGAAGAGCGATTCCTGTGGCAGAACTTCTTGCGCGGTTGGAGAGGCTCTTCAAAGAGCTAAAAGATTACGAACAAGACTACGTCGATCGAGATAGCTTGATACCGGCCGCAAATGACCTGGCGCACCCAAATCTTCTCGGCCATAGGGACAAGGGCGTAAGAGCATTTACGGCATGCTGTCTGGTCGAGATGTTCAGGCTGTGCGCCCCGGATGCCCCATACAACGAGAAGCAGCTCAAGGTCCGACACTAACTTCAACCTTCTAGAAGTACGTCGCTGATTATTTATACAGGATATTTTCACACTTATAGCTGGGTCAATCATCCCTGCTTTAGCCGACCCTTCGGATCCGTATAATACTCAACATTCACATGTTCTCGACTCCCTCGTCAAAGTTAAAAGCATTGTTCTGCTTGTGGACATATCCGCTTCAAGTAGTCTCATACTGCATATCTTCACCTCATGCTTTGACGTATTGTCTGGGTCCTCCAAGGCTTCGTCCGGCGAAGAAATTGGAAAGAATGTGGAATTCAACATGACGGGCTTGCTATCGACCCTGGTAGACGAGGCCCAAATACTGCCAGATCAAGTCGTCGATATCGTGTTGGCACAGTTCTTGAGGGCAGATCCACGGTTATTCCAGGGTAACGGGGGAAAGGGAAAGAAAAGCGAGCCTATTGACAGCAAACAGTCGACTCTACTTATGAAGCAAGCACCACCAGCCTATAACATGGCCATGAACATCTGCAATTCGCATCCGGACAAGATGGGTAGATATATCACACAGTATTTCAGCTCCGTAATTATGAATGTGTCGGGTGCCGGAAGTGGTCTCTCGGCACTGAAAGCAAAAGGAAAGGCCAAAGGAAAGGACGTAGAGGAGACAGAAGGTGAGGAAGTCGCAGGTCCGTCAGAAGCAGAGCTCAAAGAACTGCAAAAGGCACATAGGTTGGCGCGGGAACTGTGGAGAGCAACACCAGATGTCTTACAAAACATTGTCCCTCAGATTGAAGCTGAGCTCGCAGCAGAGGATGAAGAGATAAGACTGTTAGCTACTCAGACGATGGGTGATATGGTGGCCGGAATTGGAGCTGCAGGTTCTCCGCCACCTCCTGTTCTAGATCCTGCTGCGTATCCATCTCAGAGCCTTCAAGTTTCCCGTGGCCCCATCGAATACAATTTTCTCACGACGCCAAATTCTCCCCACGCTTTCAATTCCGTACACCCCACACCATATCAGACCTTCCTCGGCCGCAGGAACGACAAGTCCTCGCGAATACGGTCTGCCTGGACGACTGCTGTAGGTCAAATAATCATGACTTCGGCCGGTAGTGTTGGGTTGGACGATGTCGACGAGTCCAATCTTCTCAAATATCTTGCTGCGATGCTGGTGGATGGGGATGAAAAAGTCCGTTTAGCGGCAATCGAAGTTGTTAGCCACTTCAAATTTCAGGATTTCATCGACAAGTTAGGTAAAGCAGGCGGAGTCGCTGAGCCGGGATCCGTCCTCTGCAATCTAAGTGAACGGATGAAAGATCCGAAACATAATGTTCGGACTGAAGCCATGACCCTACTTGGCAAGATCTGGGGAATTTCATCGGGTGCTATCGCCGAGGGGAATGAGCGTGCACATGGACTATTTGCACCTATACCATCTAAAATTTTCGATACCGTCTACGTTAACGACCTCGGGATCAATACGCTCGTCGACGACGTGCTCTTTGAATCATTGCTTCCTCTCCAGTATCCGCCTGTAAAGACCAAGCAAGCGAATGGGGCATCGCAGAAGACCAGGCTACAAATCAACGGTGACAGTCAGCAAAGTGGACATCAAGATGAAGCTTGGGACGCAGACAAGATTAGAGTTGAGCGAATGCTCTTACTGGTGAAGGATCTCGAGTCCCGGGCAAAGAAAGTGTTTTTCGCTTTCCAAGCCCGCCAAATCCGAAGTGCTAAAGTCATGGACGCGTTTCTCAAGAAGTGCGAAGATTATAACGGCGGTGTAGTGGAGAAAAATGAAAAAGAAACCAAAAAGCAACTCAGCGGTCTCATCGATTGGAATGCGAAAACACTCCCTGATGCGACGAAAGCTGCAGAGGATTTGCAGAAGTTTGCGAAGATGCACGACCGGCGGAGTTATGCCCTCATCAGATTTTGCATAACTCCTGAGAGCGATTATCGAAAGGTGCAAAAGGCAATCAAGGAATTGTCCAAGAGAATAGAAGACTCTCCTGGGTCAGGGGCTTCTATCCACGACACAATCATTCATCTTGTCTGGCGTGCCAGCATCATATTTTACAACATCAGTCACTTGCCTGCCATTATGGAATTTGCTCGGACAGATGAGAAAGACCTGGGCTTAACTGCCCATGAGGTTCTGAAAGACATATCAACGCAAAATCCAGATGTCTTCAAGACGCACGTGAAGGAGCTTTGCGAAGATTTGGTAGAACAAGCCCCATCGGCAAAGCAATCGAATGATCCAGGCGCCGTAGACACACTCAAAGCATGTGCAGGTTTTGCTCGAAAATTTCCCAAAGACATACCCAACGACCGAAAATTCTCACAAGCGATGATCAACTTCGCCCTCTATGGCGTTCCCCCCAAGGCTGCCAAACATGCCGTTTCTGTATTAATGTCCAGTCTGAAAAGGGAGATGCATGCTAGAGACCTCGTCACTCAATGCACGAAAGATTTCAAATACGATTCTCCGCACTTCAACTCCAAGCTTGCATCCCTTAGCCAACTCATGCTGCTCGCACCCAATGATCTCGAAGACGACATCGACGCCATTATGGATATTGCGATCAACCATGTTCTTCTCAAACACAGACCGATGAATACAGTCTCTTCCGATACCGAGTGGCATACTAAACCGGACCCGCATCTGCAGGCCAAAACTTGGGCTCTAAAAATTCTCGTCAATCGCCTCCGCGGCCTGCCACCCGCGACAACTGACATTGATCAGTTGGCTGCACCAGTGTACAAACTTCTCAATACACTCATTGACAATGACGGCGAACTCTCCAAAACCGAGCCCACGCCCAAATCCCACCGCATGGCTCTTCGATTACAGGCCGCACAACTCATCCTCAAACTCTCTGTACATAGCAAACACCTTGATCGGCTCCTCATTCCTTTTGCCTTCAATACTCTCGCGACCGTGGCCCAGGACCAAACCGAAACGATCCGCGCGGGCTTTGCCCGAACACTCATGAAACATCTCGGCACGGGGACCTCCTCGAAGCTCCCAAACCGGTTCTACGTTCCAATATTCCTCCTTGCATTTGAACCTTCCGAATCGCTCAAATCCTCTGCCCAAACGTGGTTGCGTGCTCGTGCGGCCGCTTTGCAGAAATTAAAGGACGTCGCCCTGGAACATGTCCTCGCACGCCTCATTAGCTGTCTATCATGGCACCCTGACTTTGAGAACGAGGAAGAGGATCTCTTGGGATTCGTGCAGTACATCCTCTTCTACTTGAAGTCCGTTGCCAACGCAGACAATCTATCTCTGATCTTCCATGTCGCACAGCGTGTGAAGAGTGTGCAAGACGGTATTTCTGATGAAGGCAACGAGGAAGCCAGAGCACAGGCAAGCGAGCGGTTGTATATCATCTCTGAGTTGGCGCAAGCCGTGATTAGGCAGTTTGCTGAAGAGAAAGGGTGGAGCTTGCAGGCATGGCCGGGAAAACTGAGTCTCCCAGCTGACATATTTGCGCGCATGCCTAGCCATGAGCGCGCGCAGGAGGTGGCGACAAAGCAGTTCCTGCTTGAGGAAGTCCGGGAGAGGTTAGAGGTGATCGTAAGGGCTGGGGTGAAAGGCAAGAAGAGGAAATCCGATCATAGGGATACAGAGGTTAGGAAAAAGAAGCTGAGGGCTGAGAGGGAAAGCGGGGGAAGGGTGAAGGTGGAGAAGAAAGCGAAGTCAATCAGGACGCCGAAAAGGAGAAGAAGCGTAGAGAGTGGGGATGCAGTGCCGAGTAGCGAGCAGAGGAGGAGCGGGAGAACCAGAGGGAGGAAGAGTTATGCGGAGCAGGAAGACAGCGAGGATGAGAGGGATATGGAGAGATGGAATCAAAGCAATGCAGAAGAAGATAATGAGGAGGTTACCATGTCTCCGTCGGATAGAAAGGATGCGGAGGAGGCTGGAGGGGACGAAGATACCGAGATGCCTGATGCGGAACCTGAAGTAAAACACCAGTCGAAGCCGAAAGACAGGGGCAAAGCGAAGGCCAAGATGGCTAACGGAGCGGCCAAAGGAAGGAAGGGAAAGCAGCAAACAGGACAGAAGACGCAGACACCGATACCCATTTCCAGCGATAAGGAGATCGATTCCGACTTATCTGATCCGCCTGAGGACGAACAAGAGGCGTGAAAGTGTCTCTCACCCTTGTCCCAGCTTCTATATTGCGTGATCATACCACTATTCTCGTTGTTTCACGAATTTCCTTCCAGCATGCTTACGAGCGCAAGGGCATTCATATGATCGGCTATCGCCACCGCAATGGCGATCATGATTTACACATTTTTTAATATCTACACAGGTTCGCGTCGATATCATGTACTTTTTTTTTTCTCTCCGTCTAAGCATTAGTGCATCAATTTTATAGCGTAGTGTCCATTGTTTAAGTCCATACAGGAAGGAAACTGTGGCAATACCCTTTTTTACCAGTGTATTTAACCTTCGAAGACATAGTACGCAACGCTGAGCTGCGACAAGAATCTATTAAGATCGAACCACAGGGGTCCTGGAGAAATTGTAGGCATTTACAGCGAAAGGGAAGCACGGCCAAATTGATCATGCCCGTGCCCATACACCGGACAACGAGAAACCACCAAAGGACTCTAACTGCCGTTGTTCCAGCTCCACTCTACCTAGACCTCTCCGCATAATCAAGTACCTGCCATCGTCAGAGCCTCCTCAACCTTAACCTCAGCCTTTGGTTTGGAATGCCTGCTATTAAAGCCCAGGCCGGATCATGCTGTCGGTCAACCTCTTGAGTGGCTAGGTGAGAGACCATCGCTTCCACTGTGCTTTCAAGGTACCGTTCTGCCGTCTCATTCTATGAACAATCCATCGACATGTGACGAGCATGATCAGGGAGCTCAGGTAGGTACTTCAACAGTTCATCCAGCTTAGGGGCGAGACTTCAATTCTCAACACCTAAAATTTGAACTGATAATAATGACTTAACAGTTCCCATGCTTATGATGCTCGAAGTCGTGGTCTTTGCCGACAATTGAAGAGAGGCATTATTGATACCACATAGAGTACGTCTAAAGTACTTAACTCCGTAAACAACTCCCACAAAATCGCATCGGAACACAACGGAGGATGTTCGAACTTGGGAATGTCCCCGTCCGGCTTACATGGTCTGCTGTTGATTGGCCGGCGCGCCTAACTACTCTAGGATGGTGCTGAAACAGAAACCCTGTTTCTATTCTCAAAACTTTCTCAAAATAGCTCAACTTCATTCTTCATCCACCGACGACATTCACTATACGTACACTGGATTAGGTGGATTAGGTGGACTGTACGGAGTAGAAATAGAGTCGTTTTGTCAGTTTTCTAGCACGAGCATATCTGCAGATGCTATTACAACAAGAATGATGGCATTAAAAAAAAGGCTCAATGAGTCCTCGCGCGGCTCTGTCCTCAGGCGCAGAAAACTTGCTCAAATGCGCACATTCTATGTCATGTCGCCCGAGGTGGAGATTTCTTATTGCGCTCAGCTAACCCCTTGAGATTCCATGTCTGATCACTTCAATTATTTCTCAAATCGGATTGATTTTTCTCGAACCGAAAAGGCAATCACGGTTGCGCTCACCGCACGTCTTATGCAGAACCAGTCATCATCCTTCCCTTAGTTTTGCTGATGTGCCTGACGCTCTGGTGCCTGCTTTCTTCCCTTTCTTCATCATCTGATTCTCGTGGTCTCGTTACCGCCTTCAGCGTTCGTCCTCGTCTTCTCATGTTCGGTGCAAGGCAAGCCCCTGGGAAGAGCATTCGGATCACGATTGAGCTCTGCACATAAAAAAATGGGTTTACCATGGCTAGACCAACCTATCATGCTACACTCGTCTCGCGAGGACACTTGCAAACTGACAACGGAGCAATGCGCATATCGTAACAGACACTGGGTCTATTGGTGAGAACGCTCAAGCCAAAGATCTAAGGAATTTACTCGAATGTGAATACTAAGCAAGCGCAACATAGGTATCAATCGGATCATGTCTATGGCCATGCAACAGTATACTTTATGTGTGCGACAATTGGCGTCTTCATAGTTGGCAATCTATTCTCAAGACACACGCCCGCAACTATCTCTGCTACTAGTATCTGGCGCCGTCTCCAGGCAGTTTTTCGTTTCCTATCCTACAGATCTATTCAGCTTAGAGCTTTGAGGTGGTGGAGTCCATCTCTAGGTGTTGTTCTTCTTGGTCTTGCCGGTCCCGTCTACTTCATGTGTAGGTTGGCTCTCACGGGCATTGCGAACCCAACCGTGCAATATAGCAGGTATCACTGACGCATGTGTAAAAGCCTTAACTTTGGGTCCGAAGCCGTATTACTGGCCAAATACAAAGCATCCATCCGTCAACTTCGGCAGCTCTCCACCAATTGCGACAAGAAGTGGCTTCATGGCTCTTGCTTTGATGCCCTTTTTGTTCGCTTTTGCCGCCAAGGCTAACTACATCTCGGCCTTGACTGGTGTATCTTACGAAAAGTTACAAGTTTTTCATCAGTGGACCGGCTGGGCAATGTTCGTCCTTGCCCTAGTACATACCTTCCCCTTTATCATCTACAACATTTGGAAAGGCGATATGGTTGAAGAGTACAACTCTGAAGTGACCTATTGGACTGGCATTGCCTGCTTGATACCTCAAGCGTGGCTAACCTTGATGTCGATTGGACCAGTTCGTAACATGTTCTATGAACTCTTCAAGGCGACGCATTATCTAGCCTCGATTTTTTTCGTTGTATTCCTCTTCATCCACTGCGACTTCCGTCTCACATCTTGGTAGTCAAGTCTCGCCCTCATCCGGCACGAAAACTTAGCTAATGCTGCGTGCAGGGATTATTTCATTGCCACGGGCGTTCTCTACATCTCCTGTCTTCTCTTCTCTCAACTCCGCACTTATCTTCGCTACGGATTTGCCCACAGAGCAACACTGACTCTGCTCCCCTCGGGTGTTATCGAAGTATGGGTCCCCGCCAACTTCGGCTGGAAACCTGGACAGCATATGTTCGTCCGCTTCATGACCCTCGGCCTTCACAGCCTCTCCACACACCCCTTTACCATCTGCAGCCTCCCCAAACGCACCAAAGACGAAACCTCTTCTCTCGTGTTCTATGTCACACCCACTGCCTCTGGTTTCACCGCACGCCTCGCCAGTCTTGCCCGACAACAATCGCGAGCGACGATCCCAGTATCGCTCGATGGCCCTTACGGCGGCATCGGTGCTGGTACCCTCGCTAACTTTGACAAGGCCCTTATCTTGGCTGGAGGCTCTGGCGCAGGCTTTACCCTTCCCGTCATTGAAGACATCCTCTTGAGCCAATCCCTGCGGTGCGATGACCGCAAAATCACCATCCATGTCGTCCTTGCAACCCGCAGCCCCGAGACTCTAACGTGGTTCTCGCGCTCCGTGGAGGCGCTCTACGCAGCTTCGGCAGGGGGTGCTGGTCCCGTGACGGTGACGATACACGTCACGAGCGAAGCTGCAACGCGACATATGGATGAAGAAAGGGCTCTACCGGCAGAAGTAGATGACGAGCAGACATTCGCAAAGGAGGCAGCGAAGGGTGCAATCGATGTGGCCAGTGGGCATGTAGACATCGTGTCACGAAATGGTAGACCGGATGTTGCTAGTGTGGTGAGAACGGAGACGATGCAGCCGGGGATCCGGGTGGGCATTGCGGTATGCGGTCCGAAGAGCATGTTATTCGATGTGCGAAATGCAGCCGCAGCAGCGCAGGTGAGGATTCTTCGCGGGCAGGGAGCGAAAGAGGTGTATTTGCATAGTGAGCATTTTGGGTGGTGAGAAAAGGATGAAACTACCCTTGAACATGAATCACTTCTCTACATAGATTTCCCTTTTCCGGATACGATACATATCTAGATGACCCAACGATCAACAACGAATTATCCAGTTTCATTTCCCCCATGTCTCGACTTTCAAGGCGAGTATGCAAAGCAGTTTAACCGCGATCATGAAAATGACAGTCCCAAGCTCCTGAAAAAGTATCTAAACGCTGGTCCAGCTATAAACAAGAATTTCGTATAGTCTCAAATTGCAAATCCTCAAAACCGCCCGCTCGTCCCCGTCCCCGTCGTCTCCGACGCCGGACTCAGTTCATGCCGCGCCGTATCCACATCCATCTCCTGCGGCACCGCATTCGCCCCATTCTGGTGCGCCACCGCCGCATACCCGCCCCCCTTCTCCATCCACCTCGCCCGCTCCCGCACCAACTTCCTCCGCTCCATCACCGCCACACACGACACCGCCACCAGCGCCACCAGCAACGGCACACCCACGCCCAGCCCGATCGCCACCTCCTTCTTCCGCGCCGCATTCACGGATTCGGCACCCGAGCCGGGGGTGTACGTCGGCCGCGCGACGCCGCCGCTGCTGCTGGGGTTCGCCGCCGCCGCCCCGTTCGCGGTGTCGTTGGGCGGCGCGGGGACGGACGAGTTGTACATGACGATGCTGCCGGTGTCGCGGTCGGTGATGATGTGGCCGTTGGCCGGGTTGAAGACGGGGCGGGTCGCGTTGTCGTGGGGCAGGTTGGACTCGCACAGGTGGTCGTCGTCGTCCGAGACGTCCTCGTAGAAGTGGCAGCAGAAGCCCGTCGTGTTGTAGTTGGCGATCAGGTCGGTCCAGGTCCATGTTGCTGTGCGGTTCGGAAAAAGGGGCGCGTCAGTGGAAGGAGTAGGGGGAGAAGGAATGATATGAGTGGGGGAGGGCGGGGACCGGAGATAATGGATGGAGGAGCGTCATGGCTTACGGTTCTTGCAGAATTGGAAACAGGTCAGGCTGTCGTAGGACTTGTCGGTGCAGCTTCCGGCGGAGAGCAGATTCCAGTAGCCATCGAGACAGAGGCCGTTGTCGAGACAGTAGCTATCGGAGTAGCAGCACGAGCTGTAGAGCGCGGATTTGTTACAGGGAGTCTGATCTGGTGCTGGGTCTCCATTCGGCCAGTAGCATGTCTGAGTTTGAGCGAAAGAAGAGAAAAGAAGAAAGGACAGAAGAAAGAACATTGAATGAAGACTCAATAGAGTGAGAGACATACTTCTTCGACCCCCAAGTGAAAGAAGTAGAGGCATCGTGCCTGCAGGAAGTCCTACCTATTTTTACGACAGATCCTATGATCGACCAACCGACGATTGAGCCATATAGTGTCTCGAACCAGCACCGGTCGAGTTTGGTGAGGTGCGCCTTTTTGATGCTGTGGCTGATGGTTCACCGGTTTTAGTAGCTTTCTAATTGGGCTACGGGAGAAGCCTCATGGGGGCGGCTTCAAGTTTCCGAGGAAGGGGGCATAGGAAAGCCAAAGGCCGATACTTAGCTACCAAAGTATTTTCCTCGGTAAATTTAGAAGCTGAGCTTGGAGAGGATGCTTCATTGAGGGTAGCGCAGTTGTTCCGACATTATGGATAGGGAGGAGGATTTTGGAGACGGCACGGACGGGTGCGAAGACTACTTTTTAGACTGCGGCTAGGGTATTCTGTTCTCATCACGGACCCCTTAAACGGGTCCATCGGCACCAGCTCCCGGCTTTGGTCTCTATCTTTGCCTCATTTCAAACGAGTTTGGGCAATTTTGAAGCCCTCGCACGATGCTGCTTGATATCGGGAAGACTCTTGCAGATCCTAGAAAATCTGCTTCCGTACTGCGGATCGCTTTCTCCGCCTCTATATAGCCAAAGCTTTGGTGAATTCGCAACATGAGCAGGCGGCGGAATAATAATCAATGGATACTACTCTATTTACGATGCAGGAGTTAGGTGCTGTCGTTTAGGAAGTGAAGAATTCTTGCGAGATATTGAAGAAGCATGCTTTTGAAGAGTTCCGCTAATTATTCATTTTTACCTGAGACTAATGACAAGTCATTACGATCAGCGCAAAGCATCAATCTCAGCAAGCAATACTACACAAAATCCGGCCACTTTTCTTTCCAGAGAGCTAGCTCACAGACTTGAGTAGCCTCGATTGAGTTCAAGCTTGCAACACTGGTTCCTTGGTGGGAGCAAAAGCCGTGGTTTAGCCTCCGTAGGCCGTGATACCCCGCTGAAAGGCCGCAGTAATCTGAGCAGTCAGGCTTTGAGCGATAACGGTTAGGTCAGAGGGTGTTTTGGAGACAATGGCACTGCTCAACGCATTGGAAGCGGTTTCCTGCTGTTGAAGGTCGCTGAGAACGGTGGGTGACTGGCCGCTGGAGTCGAAGATGGGCTTTTCCGAGATGAGATCGTTAATCACGTTATTCACGTTGTTAATGAGGGTCTCGGTGTCCGACGCGACTTGCAGAGCGTCTGTGTCCGAGATAGCGCTTGTCCCTTGAACGTTGGTCGTCCCAGTGTTGATGGTGCTGAGAAGATTTGCGGAAGCGGTATTCAGCGTGGAAATGGCACCGGCACTTCCATCGTACGCCTTGACATCGTTATCCAGGGTAGTTACAGCTGTATTGACGTTGTTGATGGCAGTAAGGATTGTCTGCACGTCACGCTTCGGAAGGGTCGAACCAGCAAGCGCTGTGCCAACGAGGGGTAAGAGAGCAAACTTGAAGTGCATATTTGTATACCGATCAAATGAGTAGAACCAAACACTGAGTAGTGATCAATTTTTTTCAGTGTCTTTGCTCGTAAATGTACTGGACGAGTTTGAGTAGATAGAGAAGTTGGAAAATCTTACAACCTTAAATACTCAATTTATCCAGCTCCTCATCTGCAACGCATGCTTGGCAATGTTGCAAATGCGACATTATGACAATGCTTGGAGCGTACGATGGTGGAGAATAGTCTTGCCCGAATTTATCGAATCCATAGATATCGAATAGAAAGCAAAAGAGGATGTCCCGCAAACAGGGGTTTGGATTGCTGAGGCAGGGTGCAGAGTTTGTGTGAGGTTTCTTCAAGACACAGACCGAGGTGGCAATGCTCGGATGCATGTGGATGCCATTTGAAGCAAGATTGGGAAGCATCGTTTCTGGGAGACATTGACCGCTCGGGAGAAAGTTGAAATATCCAAACCTCTGACCTCATTCTTTTTCCTAGGTTCAGGAGCTAAACCCCTGCGTAACGGTTGAGATTCATGTGGGAGTTAGATCTTAGCTGCATGCTATCCAGCCAAATTGCGCCATTATCGGACCGTGTGATCTGGACTTCCCCGCATTACGCTATCCCTGAGAACCCTGGTCAAGCATCGTCGAAACTTGTGGGGTAGCAATTGGGGTGTCGTTGATGAAGAGACCACGGAGAATTAATATTCAAGACGTGGAGGTCAGGGATTCATGACGAGTGGGCAGTGCCTCGGTCAGACACGTGGATCCGCAATTTTGGGATTTTGTCTGGCCTCGGAGAAAAGCATAGGTGACTGTTCGATTTCTGTTACGTATTCGTATTTTCTGGAGAGTAATCAGGATGTTGTAGGTGAAGTGAGTTCTTGGTGGTCACGTACGGCGCTTCGTCTGTTGTTGGAACAAGCCCCAACCCCTGCCATTCGGCCGGACGACGTTCATTAACGAAGGCCCTTGTGTCACGGCTTTTGGAGATTTTCCGCACAGGTTTCTGCTTGGTCTTTGGAATCGGGATGAACGTCAGCTTCTATCTTGGCCTCCGCCCCAGGTCCATTTTTGCGAGGTCTCCCAGACCTTGGAGCGTCCTTGAGGTATTCATCTTTGATCAGGAGAGGGCGAGCACTAGGATCGAAACCTCGCGAACAAGCTCGAGCATAGATCGATTTGATTGTCCGATCCTGGATCCCTGTGAGGAACGTAATATCGGCAGTATTATATCCAAGAGCTTTCAGAGTCACAACCTGGCTTCTTACACTGAGATCGAACATTTTGAGGGGAGAAAATTGATTGCCGGCGTACGAATGGGACTGCAGAGAAAATAAGGTACCTGACTAGGGCGGTAGAACGCTAGGCAGGATTGTGCGAGCTGGTGTTTTAGCGCGAAAACCATATCCTAAGACTCTCGTTCAACGCGCAGGGGGTAGGGCAAAACCATCACTTCGACGTATCAACAGCGATCCAACGCCCGTCAGTGGGCGCTTTCTTCATGGATTCTGAAATGGTTGCAGATCTGACCAGTGTGTGTTGTGAGATCCCAAGACACCGTAGGTCAGAGGATGTGACAATGTTCATCCCACCTACTTTGTTGGAAGAGCCGTGCAAAGTCGCAGAAAAATGCCAGTTTGACGCATCTAAATATGCCCTTGACTACTTCAGGAGAATTGAGCTCAGCGTCGCGTTGTAGTCTATACCCACAGATTCGTTTGCGATTCCCTTCATAGGACCAATATCATCTTGGGACCCCCCTCGCAAAATCCGAGGAATCGCAACCCAACCCGCCTTTCCTAGCACCACGGCGCGAACAGCATCGCAATCCAGATTTCTCTCCAAAGCTTTGAAATCTCCTCGTCAGACAAATGTGGTGCGATCTATCTCCTTGGCAGCTGGAAACTCAGTCACATGAAGGGCCACGGCGCATATCTTAGGTACTCTAGTTTGTCTTATGCTCTTATATTTTGACGCCTACCCACAAGTCGAAATTTACAGATTATGAGCCCGTCAACAAAGCATCACTTCAAGGGTGACGCGTTTCGACATCTTAAAACCCTCCAATCGCTTACTTTACTTTTCAGTGAATCATCTCGGACATCAGGGGCATTACCCGATTGGGTAATTGGCTAAAGTCTCGTGTGAGGCCGGAATACCTCCCGACCCCTCGGTTCTCGCTGTAGGTACGGCGTACTTGCTACGCCGTCAGTACATACAATTTTAGGCGCCCTTACCAACTCCGAGTGCCTAACAGAATATGTCTAGAAGAGATGAGGGCTCACAATGTATGAGGGCAGATCCCTATGCTTTGGGCCCTTCGTACCCTGCTACTTGACTCCGATCCTGATGAAGGTTTGAAGCAAAGAGAATCAATATTTGGGGTCTTCTCCGATTTCTGCAAGCCTTCGCGAACGAATTAGTTAGCGTGCGATGCTATCGGCGAGCATCGAGGGGTATCGCAGTACCTAAGACTACCTGATTTCCCGGTATTCCTGTGGTGAGCAAATCCATCTGTCCTGATCGGAGATACGGGTGCCATTTTCGGTATAGCGCTGAAGCCAAATTCTTCTCTGGCCATTGCGGACAATCTGGCAGCTGTTTGGCAGCTGTTTATTAGCCAGCTAGATCGCATTGAATTGGCTTCAGAGCGTTCCACCGAAACCAAAATCCGAAAATCTCCTTTTTTTTCCTTTATTTTTCCCTTCCCCAGCTTTTTATAAGCGGGTTGCTGGTCAATCGTATCTTTTTAGAAATGTACCCCTTTCATCAATGGGCCGACGGGTTGCGCGCACTCCTAATTGTACTCTTCCTCACTTTACCTATTGAAACAGTCCCCTCCGAAGGCTACAAAGATGCTGTTCGATCACGATCTTTACTGGATTACAAACGAGGTGTCTTCCACCCCTCTTACAACGCTTCGCACTTTGTCAAACTTGGCGATTCATCAGAATATGCCATAGAAAGAGAAATCGGCGAAGGGGGAATGGGGAAGGTCTTCAAAGGATACTATAAGAGGGGCTCCGGAGCTGAACCGGTTCCCGCGGCTATCAAGTTCATCACCACTCGGAAACGGGATGATACTTTTGATATGGTCAGAGATGGAACCATGATCCAGCATGAACTGCACCACGAAAATATTCTGCAGAACTTGAGTCCTGGGCAGTTCGATGCAATTGGGAATCACGTGTCGGTGTCGGAATTAATCCAAGGCACCGATCTCATGGAGCGCCGTGATGCCCATGTCTACGGCAGATCAGATGCACTCCGGGCTGACTACCATCAAATGGTCGAGGCCGTCACTTATTGCCACAGCCAAGGCGTATTCCACCGTGATATCAAACCTGAAAATTTTCTCTACGAAGAAATGACCGCCACAGTCAAGCTCGCGGATTTTGACACCGCTACGAGAGAGAGACACGTCACTGATCGCGTGTGCGGAACATTAACGTACCTTCCTCCAGGTACGCATTTTCCATTTCATAGAGAACTGTCAAACATGACATTTTGCAAGCACTGATCCACAGTTCAGATCAATTCAGAGAATATTATTACTATGGGATCCCATGGGATACCGAGAAGGCCGATGTATATGCCATGGCTGTAAGCCTCATCTTCATGGCCACGGAACATATAAACCTGGACGCAATGTACAACGAGCCCGAAAGATTCTTGAAAACCGCAGAATTTTTAATGGATGAATGTCCCAACGATTATATAAGATATCGAGTGCTGAAGGGCTTATTCGAAGATATCTCAGAACCAGCTCTCCAACTTTTGAGTCGAATCTTCGTCCCTAAAGACGTTCGTATGGATATGTTGGAATATAAGTGGAGGGCATCGACAATCAGAGAATTTACTACTGGTGAAAGAAGAGTCCGGAAACGACATTACAAGTTCGCGCGGAGCGCTGGGAACCCCCAAGAGATATGTTTCTCACCGCACAATCCTCGAGACCGGCAGTCGATGGGGAAGCTTGCAGATTGGCTTGTCAGCAATACCACGCAACCGCAAATAGTGACGACAAAAGGCGGTGAAGGTCGACAATCAAGGCTTGCTCGCTTTCGGTGATGTGTTGATGTCGAGCAGCTTGGTTGGCTCCACGGTGTAAGATAGGCGGTTAACGAGCATTTGCTTGGATTTTCCTGACCACGTTCACGTGCCGAGGAGAACCAAGAGGATACATCTCCATAAGACTCTGACAAAAACCTCTCCGTCTAAGCGATGTTCTGCTGCATCTTCCATCCGTCCGCATCTACTGAGTCAGCATCGACTTTACTGGATGCGGGCAGCAGTTCTACCATCGCACCATGCCGTCCATTAACCGGCTGTGAGAGTGGCGTATGGCCGGATTTCATTTTTGAATTGGCGTCAACGTCATCTCTATCAAGTAACAGCTTTACCACCGTGGTGTGCCCCTTCTCTGCCGCCAGTAGTAGCGGCGTCCGGCTGTAATCATCTTTCGGGTCGGGTTCAATGTTCTTTTGGTCCAACAGCAGTTCCACTACTGTCGCATGCCCTCTCTTTGCCGCCTGTGATAGTGGTGTTTGGCCGAATTGATCTTTCCAATTGGCGTCAATATCGTTTCGATCAAGTAGCAGCTTCACCACAGCCTGGTTTCCTCTTCTTGCGGCTTGGAAAAGCGGCGTCTGGCGATATTTATCCTTTGAATCCGCTTCTACATCCTTCCGGCTAACTAGAAGCCTCACCACCGCTTCGTGCCCCATGTCTGCCGCGTACATCAACGGCGTCAGGCCGTATCTGTCTTTTGAATCGGCTACGACATCATCCCTGACGACGAGTAGCTTTACAACGGCCTCGTGGCCCCCTTCTGCCGCGTACGATAAAGGTGTTCGATTGAGATTATCCCTCGAGTCCGCTTGGAGACCCCCTTGATTGATCAGTAGTCTCACAATTGCCTCATGGCCCCCTGCCGCGGCGTAAAATAATGGTGTCTGACCCCAGTTATCCTTTGAACTATTCTCAACACCATTCCGTTCGATGAGTAGCTTTACAACTGCTTCGTGGCCTCGCTCCGCCGCACACGACAATGGTGTTTGACCTCGGTTGTCCTTGGAATTGACATCAACATCATCACGCTCGGCTAGTAGCTTTACGACAGGCTCGTGGCCCCACTCCGCCGCGCATGACAGTGGCGTCCGACCAGCCGTTTCTCGCGCATTCAGCTGTATGGAGCACAAACGCTCTTCTTTGAGAATCAGCTCTTGCAACAGGTGTGCCAATCCAAACCTTGCTGCAAGGTGCATTCCCGAGACATCCCTCGGTATTTCTTGACTATAGCCCTGGTACCATTTATACGATATGACTGACATGATCTGGTTTGCGCATTCGACTTGAGCCTCGCTCAAGAGAAACGACAGTGCTTGCTCTTTGATTGAATTTTGGACTTTTAGGGCATGATGTCCCCAGTGTAGGGCCGCATAATCTAGGAAGGAGTTTTCAGTGATCCTCTGCTCGAAATCTTCGTCTTTCGAACATTGTCCACTGCTGAATTCCTGGAAGGATAAATAAGTAAGGCAGGTTGAAGCGATTTCCTCCTGAATTTGAGGATACGATTTTTCTTGTATACGCTCAAAGTACTCTTGGGCCGTGTAATGAACTAAACGGATGACGTTGCTTTTCTCGTCAACCATAACAAGGCCCGCACAAACGGAGACCATGTCTTCAACCTCTGGGATGTTGTCTTTGTCCAACACTGATTCATTTGACTCAACAGCTAGGGCATGCGAGAGTTCCCTTGTGGTAAGTGACCTCCGGGCATACGTGATCCAGGATAGTACCCTTCTAGCTCGTGCTGCGCGTCCAGGTAGTTGGCTCTCGATGCGCTTCACAGCTTCATCATAAACCCGAGGAAGTGCTTCAGAGCCTTTCGGGAGCTTTTGGAGAGCGATCCGTATCTCCTTCTTCGTGTCTTTGTCTTGCAGCGAGTCTATGTGGAGTCGAGCAAGAAGAAACCTGGTTGAAGAGTTAGCGAAGGATTTACATGAAGACGCTTGCTACTACTCACATGCCTTGAGTTGCCTGCACAATACCGTCCTGGATTTCTGTCTGCAAGGCAGGATTACGCTGAACGCAGTGAGAAAGTTGATTCATCTGGCCTAGAACAAATCGTTTGATGTCAAAATCGCTCGCTCGGATTTCTAGGCTTGGAAAGCCTTCGAATGATTGGACAATCCTGGGATCCAAACGGGAAGTCAGCATTAGATTTGTGTTCGTTTCGATCCGCAAGCTAGAAAGATGGGCTATCAACTCGGCGCGAAAATCGATACATTCATCCAAAGCATCGACAACAATAAATACTTTAGAGAAAAGATTGATGACGCAGCAAAGAGCCGTAGCTACTTCATCAAGTGGTGGCCTTGTTCCCCGGCCAGCATATTGTTCGTAAAGTGCTCTCGCGGGTTCTCCGAATTGAGGTCGTTCTTGGACGAGTTGTTTGAGGATAGCAGCAAGTAGGTCTGTGGTAGTCTGAGTGTGCTGTCTTTTATAGTTACAGTATACACAGGCAATGCCGATATCGTCACACTGAAATGTCTTCCGCAAGTGATCAATCGTAATTGCGGCCATCATGGTCTTCCCTGCACCCGGAATGCCCGGGCAAAACAGTACTTGCTTGGTTCCTCCGGTCCAATTAGTGAATTCGGGGGAGTTAAGAAACCATAAGCCCGTGGCATCCTGTCTTCTGCTAATGAAATCAGATTGTTGAGCGGGAAAATTGAGTCCATAATCACACGATATTGCTGAACGTCCTGGTTCTGCTGAACTGCCTGCACGCTATGGCTAAGTACAGGCATGGCGCTCTTCACAAGTCTGACGTCGTCCTTGATCGCTTGGGACAATTTACTTCAGTCGTCAGTAATTCTCTCAACATGTTGATGGAAGTGTACCGACAAGTGATCCATCTCGAGAGCTATCTGAGTGAGTGACTTCAATCGCTCGATTCGTAACAGGATACTAGCAACCTCATTTTTACTAAACCTCCAGGTCAATGCTCTCCCGATGCTCCGCACTCCATCTGCGCAATTTGACGCTGCTTTGGACTGCAACTGTTCAAGAGCAGACCGATACTGGTCCAGAGGTCCATTAGTGACAGCAAGAGCTTGGACGGCCGAGTGCCAGGCATCGTCCGAGGGCGCTTCTTCGAGCCGGTACTTTAAATTAACAAGGAGATTGTAGACGTTGGATGCTTCGATTGCACATCGTGCGCGATCTTTGGAGGCTTCTCTCACATCGTTCAAGTATTCGATTACGGAGCTAGTGAGCTGCAAGATTGCAGTAATACTCGCTGCAACGCTGACTGGATCCATACAAATCTGGTGAATAACTCGGTGGATGAACCAGGCCGATTTTAGCCATCCGAGGCTCGTATCATAGAAAGAAGAGGGCTTGAGCAGTAGAGGGCTATGTTACAGACAACATCATCCGTTTGAAAAGATGCTTTCGGCTTCAGCGTAGTGTAGATTCGAAGTATATCGAACACAGGTTGAGCCCAAGTTCATACAAGGAGCCCCCTACCATGAGATCTTGCAGCAAGTCCTCCACTCCTACAAGAACTATCGGACTTTCAGGTTTCAATGTCTCGAACAGCCGCGTTCGTGATTGCACATCATATGACAAGGAGTCTGTCGCCTGTGCCGCCCAAGGTCAACGTCAGCCACATGTGGCGGTTGTCCTCTCCAGGGATGCCATTAGATTTCCGCCTCAACATTCCTGGCCTGAAACGTGTGTAATTACAAC
Source organism: Astrothelium subdiscretum (assembly GCA_021030935.1). Lineage (NCBI taxonomy): Eukaryota > Fungi > Ascomycota > Dothideomycetes > Trypetheliales > Trypetheliaceae > Astrothelium > Astrothelium subdiscretum. The sequence goes on along the minus strand of JAGFMW010000066.1, from coordinate 67,000 downwards.
CACGACACAACAAATTTGGCACTGCCTGGAACAAAGCTCAATATCAACGAAGCTGCCATTAGCTGTGATCTACTCTGTTGTTCCGGAAGGATTATTGAGACATAGACTATATCTGGCCAAAATTTGGAGAATGCCGGCTCCGATCTTGTCATGCCAATGCTTTGAAATTGCCATAAAGATGTCAGTCTGGAGCCTTGACGCATCCGTTAGTAAGGAAAATGCACCGCGTCTCATCACACATACATATGCACACAGAGAGAGAGGGGGGGATGCTTTCACTCTATGATTCATGTGCCAATTTCGAGATCGCACGTCACAACGAAAGCATCTACGGTACGGTGCCCTTTACGAGAAAACGAACACAAGCTCGGGTTCTTCGGAAAATTCTTGCGAGGACAAGGCCCCTTAACAGGGTTGAGTCAATCTCTGACTACCTTCTAGGTCAAGGTGAAGTTACGCCAGTTCGATTTACGGAATTGCTACACCACTACAAATCGAATGAAACGTAAATCTTTCTCGTCTTCAGAAGGAACTCAATCTGTTTCCAATATTTTATTGGGCTTGCATTGGCTGTTTTTGCTCCCCGTTAGATCGAGATCGGGGAACAGTTTCTGAAAGTAATCTAGGTCCCAGTATCCTATCCTAGGGAACTTCATGTCATCAATTGTCCGACAACCCGGGTTCCAGTGATCTTCTTTCGTCCCGTAAGGATACATCGACACGAACCACACTTGGTCCACGGGACACGGTTGAATCTTCTTCCACTCGGTCCAGGCGAGCTTCTCCATCATGGTTTGCAAAGCCTGTTGGCCATGCGCAATGGCTATCCCCCTTGTCTTATCATCTTTATTCTCCCCGGTGTGGTGGCCGCTGATCATTGCATCAGGTGAAAGTTCGACAAGAGAAGAGCGCACTTGAAATAGGGTATGACATATATGGCGAGTGACGGTTCTAATTGCGGTATGGATGAGACCATCCTCAGGACCCCAGTCGTCCCGAACGAGGAGCGCAGGCAGGAGGTAGTGCCTTACACATCCATTAATTACCTCAGTAGTCTTATCCTCTCGAGGGCACCTGTCATCCGGGACTTGGAGCGCTGGAATGAGAAAGTGGTTAGTACGACGATTGATTTCTTTGGCGACCCAATCTTTCTCGTGTTCTGCATTGATATCTTTTGGGAGAGATTGCGCATCGAATTACGTGAGCGTGGCCTTCTCCGGCTCGTTAATGAAGTTCTCCTGTGATAGCTTTTCCGACGCCATCAAAGCCAGCCTGTCTGCGAAACGAGCGATTACCAGATCGACAATGCCTTGCCAATTGACAGTGAATCTCCTAGGTTGCGAGGAGACTCTACCGAGATAATTCTTGACGTCTTTCAGCTCGTCTAAACTTGCAGCTCCAAGTCGAATCAGGTCAGGTCGATTGGGGTCAATGCTGGAGATGCCGATTGGAAAGAAAAAGCCCGAAACCATGCCTGAGAAAGCTAAGCGAAGACAACCTGCCTTGAGTCCATCATCCTGCTGCCTAACAGCCCGTGCGAGTTGATACGGCTGTAGCTCGTCGGACCCGAGCTGGTTTTCGAGCAGAAAGGAACGGGTCAGGCTGGCAAGATCCATGCTACCGTTGAAATCGCAGTGAACGACTTCAAATCCAATCTCCATTCGCACAAAGCCATCAAATCCCCATTCGGTTATCACGCCACAAATACTCTCTGCGCAACCAAACTCATCCATGTAGACGTCCTATGACCCCGTCTTGTTCTCACGGAGGACGAGATCTTGAGAATCAAGAGTACTCAATCTGGACTTTGCGGCTCCCATCCCATCAATGTAGAGCACATTTAGATCGCGATTTACACGGTATGTGTGGAAATATCCTCGATTATTCCAATCGCTACAATCGTTTAGATGATCTCCAGATTTCGACCCCTCTGCTGCAGAACTGGCCGTTCCTGTCTTCCCAAGAAGATGGTCACACTCTGCTTGGCTCCATTTTCGCGAGTTGGCGAAAGTCTCAGCATGCTCAATCTCGAAGGATAGCCACTCGGGGCCGGAAGGGGCATGATCTAGTCGAGATCCGTGATACATCAGCGTGCCCTTAGGCACTACTGCCGGGAAGGAACCGAAGCCATTGTGATTCAAGGAAGAGCCCCATTGTCGACCAGCGGAATGAATGGCATTGAAGATATGAAAGGCATTGTTCCTTGCATTCTCGAGGCTTGGCTCGATAGGAGTTCTGCCTTGTGTCTCGGCGATTATGAAAGCGCCGATGAGCAGCAATCCCGAAAACATGGCGGTTTTCAGTTCGATTCTAATCAGAGGTAGGCAGGATCAGTGCACAAAACAGCCAACGGCTCGGTTGGGCGAGCTTGCAGACGTTAGCACTCATGCTCATGATAGCTATTAGCTGTCCGGTGTCGGTGAGCCTATCTTAACATTAAAATGTAGCATAGTGGAAATCATGGTAGAAGTCAGTAGTCTTGTGAATGCTTTCACCAATGGCGATGTGGTGCTAAACTATCAGTCCGTGCGGCTGAGGGCGTAGAATCGACCGGTGTTGGTGGGGCTGCCATGTCAGACGCCGAGCAGTTCCATGCAGAGAACTCAGTCGGAATGCTTTGAGCTATGAGAAAGCTTCAATTGACCATAGACGTCACGATGTTTATGGGGAGAAATCCTTCGAGCCGAAATTATGCCTAGCGTCAGACACACAGGTAGCGAAGTGCATAATTACTCAGCGACCCTAGAGCAGAGACGAGGTCATTGTGAGTTGTGACGGAAAAGAGTTAACGACCATTGACCTTCGGATATCATTGCGAGAGTCTACCAATCGTACCAGTGAGATACGGCAATGCATGCAGCTCGGCCGAAGCGCAGGTGCAGCTGCTTGTGTACCAACCCGCCAAGCAACACGCTGCGCCTTGCCGCAATCCTTCAGCTCCATACACGCTTCGCGTCTCAATTCTTCTTCCTTCACTTTCCTATCCCCGATCACTCAGAGATGGCAGAAGATTATTGTGACTGCCATGACCCTCCAGATGTTTCTCGGAAGCCGCTGGGCTAAGCTACTCACAATTACATGCGTCGCCGCTCTATTGGCTTTCTTCTTGCTCAGCTCGGCGACCCAGGTATCCTTCCAACCCCAGAAATGGAGTTGGCCATCTGAAGTCTCTTCGAAATTTCAGGGCGCTGAACAGGCGTCAGATGGGAGCAGAGGAACGGAAGGCACTCCTGAACGACCGCTAATCCAAGATACACCAGCGCAACCTGAGTCGCCACCCGAGCCTTTGCCAACCGCATTAGACGGAGAACTCGATTATTGGGTATGGGAAACGCATTCACGTTTCCGCTCAGAATCTCAAGCTCTGGCGTACGACAAGAATGCAAGCTTAGACCCTTGCGCAGGATTTCCAACATACATACTCTCAGAGATCCAGGTGTCACTTCGAATCGGTATCAATTCCGACAAGGCAAAAGTGGAAGCGCAACTCTCCAGTGTCGCTCGATGTATTGATAACCTACTCATTTTCTCTGACCTTGATGATCAGATTGGTGATCGGCGCGTTTACGACGTTCTCGCCGAGCTGCCCAATATCTACAGACAAGACAATCCAGACTTTGATACCTACGACAAGCAAAAGCAGCTGCGGGCTGACGGGCTCCTCGAGCATTCTAATCCGGAAGGATGGAGGCTCGACCGGTTCAAATTCCTTCCCATGATGGAAAAGGCGTTCGACATGCGGCCGAATGCAAAGTGGTACGTCTTTATGGAGGACGACACGTACTTTTTCTGGGATAACCTTTTTCGATTCCTCGACAACCTGGATCCTGACACCCCAAAATACATGGGCTCTCCCTCCCCAGGCAAAGAAACTGCAGATGGCTTAAAGACTTGGTTTGCTTATGGCGGAACAGGACACGTAGTGTCGCGCGCAGCCATGAAGAAACTTTTTGCTCGAAAAGTTGGACCGCACGGAGAATACATAGAGCCTTTACTCAGCGCACGGTATGTCCAAGAGATCAAAGAGGACTGTTGCGGAGATTCGATCCTGGGTTGGGCTTTATGGAATGCGGGGGTTCCTCTATCAGGTCACTGGCCTTCGTTTTGCCCCCATCCCATCGGGGGCGTACCGTACTCGGAGCTCTATTGGTGCGAACCAGTCCTGTCACTCCATCGGTCTTTGCCACAAGATATGATTGGCCTCTGGAAATGGGAGCAGGAGAGGCGGCATGCCGACGTATGTGTACACTCATCAATGTGTTCGCCTTTTTTGCTAATCTAGCCTCGCAGCGCCCCCTCCTCTTTGCCAATCTCATTGACTACTTCGACCCAACGCGCCAGGAGACCCGTGACGATTGGGAGAACGCCGACTGGGACGGGTTTCAAGATCCAGACGATTCGCCCGCCCACAACTCATTCGATTCGTGCAAAGCCGAATGCAAGCACAATCCGCGCTGCATGCAGTATAATTATCATGCTAGAAAATGTACATTTGTGTCATCAATACGGTTCGGTTGGCCAAGACAGCCGGCAGGGGATGGAACAGCAGAAGAGAACAGGTTTTTGGCTGGCTGGGACTTGGAAAAAATTGAAAAATGGGAGTACGACCATCATTGCGAAAATGCGCACTGGGTTAAACCTAGTACGGAGCGGATTTATTAAAGATACCCCGTGGAATGAAAGGCGTTCTTTGGTACTGAGATGAAAGTGGGAATTAGCCATGGTCGTGGGGATGGCATGGGCCGAATGGCTTGTCATTCATCCACATAGATGCGTGACCCAAATCCGATCGATCAACCCCCAAAAGTATACGAAATGGAGAAACTATGGATACTTATTTTGGTATTGAACGTGGCTTCATTGGTGAAATCTCATAATTTCATAGCTATGATCATGCGCCTGAGGTCAGAGTTTTGCCTTTTCTGATCTCCCTTCTAAACCCTGCTGGATACTTTCCGGAGGCTTCAACTCGAAGACCTCTCTTATTGTGGTGTATTGAAAATACCCACAGCGTGCGAGTGGCATCATCTTAGTGACATCCAGCATCCCTTTGTCATCGATCATTTCGTCTGCGATATGAATCGCTTCCACGCGACCGATTACGATATCAACCGAGCCCAAGGGCGGAACACCGGGCAAGCGGAAGGTCGTGTGGTACCGACACTCAAATTGAACTGGGCTTGCCTTGACCATAGGTACGTCTGACAACGTCGCCTTCCTCTTTTCAAGTCCAACGGCAGCGAACTCATCCGTACCAGGAGGAAATTCCTCAGAGGTCGCGTTGACCACGTCCCGAAGCGCATATGTAGCCATGTTCCACACGAACACGCCGGTGGATTCGGCATTTACAACCGTGTCTTTGCACTTTCCTTCAGACGTCTGATTCGCAGAGAAGAGAATGTAGGGCGGATTGAAGGTCGCGTTGGTGAATTGACTGTACGGAGCTAGATTTGCGATGCCATCTTGAGAAAGCGTAGAGATCCAGCCAATCGGCCGAGGGATCACGCAAGACTGGTCGGCTTCAGAAGAGCCCAAAGAAAAAGCAACGTTTCTTTTTTTCAGATCCCAAAGATACTGCGATTGCTCCTATCATGGGTTTGTACGTACCTTGAAAGGATCGTGGGGAAGGTTGTGATTATCGATACCTGGTCGATAGAACATGTCCGATGACGACAGCGGCCAGGGCGATACCTCAGGTTTCTTGTAAATTATTGCTTAGGAAGCCAGCGATTACAATAGCGGTGCTTGTGAGGCCGTAAAGACTTTAAGCGGGGCTTGTGAAAATATTATGCCTTTCTTATCGGTTAGGGAAATACGGCACAGAAAGATTGCGCCTTAATACCGTTTCCGCTCAAACAGTCCAGTCCCTCTATTTGACTGCCTGAGGGGTCCGGTGGCTGAAAGTATACGCCCGTATCTTCACCCCTGATACTGCACGAATGCTCGAGCCATGCTTGCTGCAAGCTGGAAGACTCGTGGTTGATGCAGCTGCAGCAGATTCAAAATCGGCAGACCGGTAGTTGGTGAATCAATCGAAGCCGGTGGCTTACCGTTTGCAAAATTTAGCGTCGGAGGGAGGTGGTTTTGATACCCGCGTGCAGGGTGCGAAAGGGTGCCTGCCTTGGTACTCGATTCATATCAAGATGATGCTTGATCGCTTAATTAGCAGTCTCGTCTTGGTTCGTACGTACACGTCGGCCGTCGAAATTAAACGTAGGAGGTGAAAAAAATATATATATATATATATATTTATCTGCTGTTGCAACGATGGAAACTTCGAAGTGCCCAGCAAGGTTATCTGTCAGGTTTTTGTCCTGTTCCGCCACTATAGTATCTCGAGCTCGGCTTATCAACCTTACTCCTTTCTGCTCTTCAATGGAGCTCGGCAGTTAATCGTTTGTGTCGCGGTATGCGCACATGTCATGCTTCGTGTGCGGCCAAAACGTGAGCCTCGATCAATTTTTGGCCCACCAGCTTCATTGTACTGTTGTGACAAGCGCTGGATGAATGCTACTTCGATTGTGGTCCCACCCTTCTCCACCTAAAGCCCGATCAACACGACTACGGAAAGATTGGAAACCAACTCCTGAGACACAATATCGTCAGAGCCGCGGAAGATTTATTCGCTGCTCAGTTCAATGAAAGAGGAGAGCGTTTGCATAGCAAGCATACACTGTTCTCATTGCAACTCGAGTTGCTTGGCCAGAGTACGAGTGTTGGAGCAGAAGAGCGAAAATTCTATTAGGTACTATGGCGTGATGGTGAACGCCTACTGAATGCTTCCCGAGGGGATATTCAAGGATGATCCCACCTTTTGAGCAATCATTCTAAATGTCCCTCGAAATGGCTTACGTACATCGTGGGTCGTATGAATGTATCGTGGTTGTAGAATAGTGAGGTTTGAGCCAGATATTACGGTAGGAAGGCGTCTCGTTGATGAATCGGATCGTCCACCGTATCGACCCATTCCCAACTGCTCCGGCATTTCATCGAGGGGGAACAGTATCGCCAGTTGCATTGAGGAAGTTGCATTCGGATCGTCCATGAAGCTACCCCCTACCGTTGCTATTTCGGACTGATTCAGTCTGCTAATCCTCTTCAGACATTTCAATCTTGTTCCATTGACAAAGCCTATGTTAAGGAAACCTGTATTGCAAGATCCGAGGCAGTTCGGGGGGTCTATCAACTGTCTGTCATATCTCCGCTTACACAGAAAATAATCCGACCAACAAGGTGACTCCAGTCATTTCCAATTATACGTTTGAAGCACTTCATACAGCTCTGGAGAACTTCAAGCTGTACTTCATACAGCAAAACTGTTAACACCAATGCGGTGTCTCCTACAGCACTGGTGTGATAAACCAAGCTAAATTATGAAAAGGGGCCAACGAGTGCTAAAAATCCAACCGCGATACCTATAAGAGCTCCGCAGTTCGACTTTGTATGATTCCGCCCCGCGACTGCAATGCTCTTCACATTTACCTTCGAACCGCCACCAAGATCTTGATGGGCATAGATGGTATCGGAACTAAACCTGTTTGGTACGCCAGCTCCGTCATCGACCCCCGCGAACATCAAGATTCGTGTGGCTTGTGGTTCGCTGTCCCGAACGACGGTCGTGGTCATGCTAACAAGGTCCGGCCTCGCTGCTGCAGCGCCGACCAAATGACCAAACCCAACCGAAGTTCCAAGTCACAGTGCGGGTACTTCGTAAACCGCTCACGTAGGGGATAAACGGTCAGGCTGGCCACCAAATGCCTAGATGGCGGCAAGCAAACGCGTAACAACGGCCTCAAGAATAAAGCAACCCACAAAATTGTCTATCCCAATGTGAGAAGGAAGGTTTGAGTCCGCGAGACCACGCCTCTTGCAATCGGTCAGCTGTTCCATGGCCCTACTTGCCGGTCGTAATCACGGTCGAGTATGTCGTTTCACTGAGAAATTTCGAACCACCTAGCAGAAGAGCGCGGACTAGTCATAAGTTGTTTAATTTTAACGTTGCTGATGGGCCCAACGCGGCGGCGTGAAGCATACCAAGAAAACGTCCAGTAAATCGCCGGTTTCGCAATCCGCATAAGCTTCGTGTAAGGAGTTACCGATTCGGGAAAGAAAGAGCGCGGACCCTTTTCGGTTGATCTTCAAGGAGCATTTGCAATCTCGGTCTTCGTTAGAAAATGAGGGAGACGTTGCGCCTGTAGCGCTTCAGCTCGATCTTTGATCTAGCAATCCATGATACTGGTCACACGCACACTCGTTGAACAGTGGAAGCTGTTACGCGTCTTGGATTTGTGCCAGCCATTCTCCAGCCCCTGGCTTCATTTGTGGACTGGACATTTTGCTGCCAGCTCGTCGGACCTGGAAAACACGTAATTGGTGCCAAGGCGGAACCATTTTGGCCCTGATGCCTTTGTATGACATCAAAAGCCGATGAATACGCAGGGTCAAGCGCCATTTTGTATGAGCGTAAATGATATGTTCGGTGACCCCTCAACTAGACGTGAACAATTTCCTACGAGTTAAAGAAAGTAGGTTCGGGTGCGGACTGGAGTTTGCCGTAATACGCTGCTATGAACGTAGAAGTCAATTCTACAAATGCAGATCTCGGGCAAAATACCGTTTCTAGAATATCTAAGCAGTGGTTGTGATAGTGATGGCCAGGCAATGGTGAATCGTGCAGTACACGTTCCAAGCAAGTCTGACATCCAGTATGGTCTTGTTGCCTTTTTCGCGTGCAGCTATGTTTCTCCTTTTGCCATATTGACTGTTCGCGCTAAATCCAATGATCTAGGTGTGCTAGATATCGGCCGAAGGCTCCAACGCTCCACGCCTTTTAGGGCCATCCTGATCTACGTTGTTAAAAGGCTCTTTGCTGACCAGTAGATGCAATGATTATTACGAGTAGTGCCAAGCTATGATCATCTCATGGGCGGAAGGGAAAATTGAGTGGAATGCAGCCAATTGCGCGATCTGAATATTGTCGTGCGGCCTCACAGAAGACGGGTGGTATTCGAGATCAACTTGTTGGAGCCGAGGAAAAAGGGCATTTAAGTGGCAATTACGTAGTAGGGAATTGACATGATACATGGAATAGTCAACAGCGTGTTGCACGGGTTGCACTAATCTTCTAGGTAATAGATCCAATGACGATGGCAGCCCGTTTCCATCCATCGGGTCGCGTTTTATCTGCTAAGGACCTTTGTCGATGACTCGAAGGCAAGTTATGTGTCTACCGGGTAATTAAGATTATAATTCAACTCAATATAGGTACTACGCCCCATCATTCTCCACAGTGATGGAATGGTGATAAACTACTAACAATTAAGCATATCGTGGAATCCCCACCACACTTGATGACAACAGGTGACATGGCTTTTCTCAACGGTTCAACAAACTCAACAGGCAGCAGGACTCATTCACTCTGGATCTTACCCACGCCCTCCGCGTATGATGGCGTCCCAATAGCAGCTTAAAGTATATGTATTTCGCATATTTACATAAGGCCATGATAATGGAATTCGGTGGAGAATGCTTGTAGATTGGACTACGAAGTATGGAGAGCTGATCTACCTAACTCAAACGTCACACGATTGCATGACGCTTGACCAATTAGAGAGCTTTTTTTCTGTCATCTACGCATCCTGTTCTATGTGTTGATTTCGTCCTTTATTTTTGGGGTTACAAAATTATAATACTCGCTAATTCTTGCGAAGCCGATATTTTTCAACAAATAACATTGTCTACATTTCTCGGTTTGGATTTAATGCCATGGAAAACATTTCCTTCTTCAACTTAGTACAAGGAAAAGAATTCGGTATGCACAACACCTTAAAACAAGTTCGAGACTGAGATGAATATGTTCAATGATTGGGACCTGTAATAAGCAATGATAGAAGCTGTATACAAGAGGCTCCGATATCCCAAATATTTCTTTCTGTGCTAAAGTTCTTTCCGACAATTTCTTTCCTCGACAAGCCCAAGATTGTACATACTTCCAATCACTTCAAAGAATAGAACGTTGAGATGAGGGTCCTGGATTTCATCGCCTTTTGCTTGGTCGCTATGCGACTAGTCTCTGCGAATCCTATCGTCGACAGGCCTGCCAATGACACTAGAACGCTCGCTATCTCGAAGGACGACCAAAAAGCACTAGTCCGATCCTTCAAAAACGGAAGCATTCCTGGATGCTTTGCGGGTGTATTCGAGGATCGATTTCGTAAATACGAAAAGGTTGGAAAGCAACTAATCCCTCCAATCTGACAAGTCGCCTGACGAGTTTAGGATTTTAAACTGGTAATGTCTCCCGAAAACCAGGCTAAGAAGCTTTCAGAAATTGTCAAGAACGGCGGCATTGAATACGTCTCTCCAATGAGCGGACCTGAAAAGAAATCGTTGCTGGAGTCGGGGCAACCAACTCTGGAAGAAGTCCAAAGAATAGAAGCTGACCTCACGAAGGCTTGGAAAGGTACGGCGTACCTTTTCTGTCTTGCCTTTGTTGGTTCATTTTCTTTTCTAATTTAACCACAGCACACCATGGTTCCAAGTTGACGCCTCGAGTTCACCCGTTAATTTGGTACTTTTCCCGGACCGCACTACCAAAATTTACGGGTAGTGCATCAAGAATCGTTGCACTGCAAGGCGATCTGAACCAGCTTAGACCAAAGGGAAAAGGCGCAATTCCTTATTCACGGATGAAGGCACGTAGGTGGGCACAAAATTACCCGGATTGTAACATTTCAAAGAAAAAGGCTTGGGCGAAATGCGTGAGGAAATGCTTGAAGAAGGATGGCTTGGACTTCTGCGATTATCTTTGCGCTGACTGTATATGCGGCAAGAAGTGTGGGCCAATTGATTCAGGCTATTATGGATAACTTTTTGAATTTTCATAAAAATTTCAGGAAACAAATATCGCAACACCAACCTCAAATATTTATAAGGTATATATACTAAATTTGAATTCTTTGAATTCCGAATCTATTAATTATATATATCTTATAAACATTTGTGGTTGGTGTTGTGATATTTATGTGTATTCAGAGCATTATTCATCCATTCATGAGTATTCGCTTATTCTTGAGACCCCTGCCGTGACTCGATGCCAAATAAACTTCGAGAGCTTGCTATTGAGGTTAAACGAAAATCTGTCAGGCCGTGGAGTGGGACACTTTAAGGGATTGCGAAATCACCTCTCAACCACCTTTCTTACCTTAGCTTGAGAGAAAAAAGCGACGCCGCTTCTGACCCCAGAATCACGACGGATTATATTCTATCATAGCTATATAGAGGACTCCTGAAGGATCTCAAATTCAATCATTCTTGTTCATTTTCAGCACCCTCAGAAGCCTAACAGGTATGATCCCGGTTAGCTTTTGGAGTCTCTAATCTCTAGAGAGCTCTTGCCCAATTGTTTGAAGATACTTCTGAAGATAGAGATTCAGGCCGCTTGGAAGCCTCCCAGCTTCAGCTTCGGGCAAGGAATCGCCAGCCCGCTGCAAGCATGCTGAAGGGTGTCAAGTGATAAGTAGGGAATGGAGCAAGCGAAAGCCATAGGCTTTGGAAAAAACAGTCGGCTTCAGCGCAAATAAAGAATCGGACAGAATCTTTGGAATGACGTCCCCCAAACCATCAGACTACTGTTCAAAAGGTATCAATAAAGGTATCTGCTTGTAGCTTCTTCTATGCTAAGGAAAAGTTTAGAACGGAATGCTGAATGGCTACCGCACGGAAAATCAAAAATACGTGCCGCACTGCCGCTTGCGGAGATAGCGCGAGAAAATGTGTACAGCTTGCGGAGATAGCGCGAGAAAATGTGTACCGCTTGCGGAGATAGCACGAAGAAACAGGTATTGCATACCGGAATAGCGGTTCGAAGAATGCGGTCGCCGGTAAGCAGCTAGTTTACCGCACGGAATCAGATATACCGCTTGCGGACACCTGTGATGGACAGATACGTAGAAAAGTTGAAGAAGACCAGATTTCCTACTTTTACTTGAGTAACACTTGACCAAATCTATCACAGGACTATGTAAGGGTCACAATATCGCTCACAGTTCGATGTCCGCCTACATACGGACCCACTTGGACACTAGCAAGCCCTTATCTATATATACTCGCGCAGAAGCACCCATCGTCGACTCTTGTGTAGCTCACTAGTTAACACCGACTGCAAGCCTTTTCATTCCACCTAGTCTGCCTCTGCAGATCTGAGATATACGGTGTAAGCATGATCTCAGTTTGCGCGTGCAGCTGACCAATAGTCTCATGATGATGAAATTTCCCCTGCCTCGCAGCTTTCAGTCACCCTCTGAGACTAGTTTCCAGGCTTTTCTAATTAAAAATCTTCCAGATCCAAAGGCACAAAGCACCTCCGCCAGCGGGCTTCACCAAAAGTACAATGGATCAATCAGAGATTGCGGAACAGATAGCTTCGATCGATATTACAACAGGCGAATTCGATGTTTTCTTAATGCAATTCAAATATCTGGCGACCAATGACCAGTGGTTTTCCCTTGGATGGCACGATGGCGTCGAATATGGACTTCATAATTCGCAATCGGATGCATTCTTGACACTATTCCTTCAAGACCAGGACCATGAAAAGCTTGTCCCAACTCCAACCGTGCCTGGTAAAATAGAAGCAGACGACTGGGGAAACACACTTTCTCTTCACTCTATAATCGAAGGACCGCCGTCTCCTCGTTCAATGGATCCAGCTGAGCAGCCAGATCCTGAGCTTACAGCCCCTCAAGCCACTGGAATTGATGCAGAACCATCTCAGCTATCAAATACTGGGTACCAGGGTCAAGCTTCTACGCGAGAACAGTCTCTCAGTGAAGGGGCAGTGCCGTCCGATAGATCCTCTGCCGAACCAGAAGCGGCCGGCGAGAATGTCCCCCAATGCGAGAAGATTCTTTCCCGCTTCTTCCTGATTGGTGACCTATGGACTAAACGAGACGGGTCTCAACAGGATCTCACACGTTTTAAAGTCGTGAAGGCGTTGGGGCCACCGGATCGTGTAGGGTTCTGGATCCTCGCATTCCCTCCTCGGATTGAACTAGAAGAAACAGATTGGGGGTCAGAGCCGAGTAGTGATAAGACAGACCAGCCCATGACCGATAGTGAGGTTGCTCAGATACGCAGGGATCGCGTGGCGTTTCTAGATGGCTTTCCGGAGCAGATTTCCTATGCCCGTATCAAAGAAGACAAAGAACGAAAGGTGTTTGATCTTGCAGAGACTTCTAAAAGCAGATATGTTATCAGCAGGAAGCGTTGGATTGCCGAATAAAATTTCAAGATAGCAGGGCAAACAGTTTGCACTGTCCAACCAGAGATTGCTTTCGAAATTTATTTCTAGTCTTCTTATAGTAACCGCGTTCATGGCTGAAAATGTATGGGGTAACCTCTTGGTTGGCATTCTTTATATTGTCACCTAGGCGACACAAAAGGGCGAACACCAATTGGGGGTTCCCTCTATAAATTTATAGCTGTTGGGACTATTATCACAATTAGGCTGGAGATAGAATCTAAAAGCAAGATCTAATTAGACGGAGATGTTCAGTTGGGAGGCACCTTAATAGGTATTCGTATTATTTTGTTACCCAGGTGATAGAAAAAGGCGGGTACCAATTGGGGGTCCCCTCCATAAATCTATGACCGTCAGAAATATTGTTGCAGTTAGACTGGAGATGGAATTTAGAAGCAAGGTCCAATCAGACGCAGTTGGGAGGCACCTCAACAGGTATTCGCATTATTTTGTCAGCCGCGTGCTAGTCTACTCCGTACTTTAGACTACTCCTCCTGCCGCCTGAAGAAAAGCGCAATCCAGTCCCGCATAGCTGTTCTGTTATGCCGAAAAAACCTTTCAAGTCTCCCCCCTGCCCCTGCGCCTCGTGATTCAGTTTCCTCGGCATGAATGCAACTTTCTGCGCATGTTTTAGGCGATCTATTTTCCGTGTTTGTATCTGGAGGCCTCCAAGCTCCATTCTTTTTCACAAGGCCCACGTCATAAAAACACCGATCGCGCCAACATTGATCTATGAGCTCCATCCGATGCTTTGTGGCTTGCCAAACGTGGCCGCGGTAGCGCCGAAATTCCTCGCCGCACTGACGTCGAAATTCTTGTCGGATTTGATCCCAGTCCTCTCTCGCAGATTCCTCTTCTCCGCGTCCCCTCCTTCTAATTTCATCTAGCTGACTCCGCGCACTCTCAAGCCCCTCGCGCACAGTCTCGTTAAGTCGCTCGTTCCTGGCCTTTTGAATGAATTCGTACCACGGATGCCGTCCAAATTTACCTCGGGGCCATTGTGGCGTTGATATCCCAATTCTTTCATAGGTCTCATCAAAACAAAAAGCCCTTGGCACGAGAGGAGGAACGGTCCGCTCTGCCCACGATTCCCACCGACCATTCCTGAGAAATCCCAGAAATTCCCGTAAGAATCGCCTATCATCTCGGAGGAACTTCTGTAGTCCTTTGGGGAGACTAAAACCAAAGAGCAGTTTCTTCCTTTGTTGAACTTCGAACAGGACACGAACAATGAGAATCGCGATTTCCTGGGGAACACGACAGATCCACACCTTTTCCAGGGCGACAATGGTTTCATTATCACTTGCTAAAAGCAATCTTTTGTTAGTTTTGGATAACGATCGTTAGCGTCGTTGAACACATACAGTTGAGTCCGAGGTTCCCAAACTGTAGCCCTTTTAGTATCTTCTTTATCTTGAATACCTCCTTCTCTATATCATCGATCAATTTTCTTCCACTATCGCTCGCTTCTGCATACCGACAAAGCTCCCGACCTGCCCAAGAGATAAACCCGCTGAGCGAGCAAATATGCTGATCGATTACAAGAGCCAAAATACGCCAAAGCCGGAACGCTGGGTAGATGCATGCGCTGTAATCTCTTTGGATTTCTTCGATTGCATTCTTGGAATCCCTTGCATTGCGCGTGAAATGCTCCATACAACTTTTGACCTGGCACAGCGTCGTTTCCAAAACTTGCCTACGGTCGGAAATGGGTCGCTTCTGGAGCCATTCGGAATGCTCACTGATTTCGATATTTGGTTTCTCAAAAGTATGCAGGAAGGGGTGTGCCCATTCATGAACAATTGGCCAATGCAGTGGTGTGGTTGTCGTCATTGCGAGTTTGAGTCAAGATAATAAAACAGTCTGGATATTCTCGATGCATTGAAATATCCTATATCTGCTATTTATTGAGCAAGCAAGCAGTATCAGACAGGGCATGTTTTCGCAGGTTTCGGGTGTTTGCATAAGCTAATTCGAGCAACATAAGGTAAGGGAACAAAGCCTCTTTCAACCCACTCCATAAAGACAAACGTCTTCCGTTCCCCATCTTCTTTCAGGCACCCCAGTGAAGTATTCGCTTTCTCTTGTCAGCCGCGTGACTAGGCATGGTACATGGACCTTGTGAATAAAAGAACCACACCAAACGCCAAAGAAGGAAAGCAAAGTGTCGACAGCGTTAATTACTAGCAACGCAGGTATAGCCTGAAATTCAGCATGTATGTGAGTGTTATCATCTTTCCTCGCCTCCTAGGCAGAGTCCAAAGTGTTCCCATTATTACGGCACTGCGGATAAGAGTCAGCCACTCTTCCAACTGTGCTCTCACGCTCCAATCTCTCCAATCTCTCCCCCACTTCCTTGAGCCTCTCGTCACAAACTTCAATAAGTAACCCCGGCCTTCCACCCCGTCCGCAAGGGCTTCACCAGTTCAGAAAGCCTTACCCTCGATTCCCACTTTCCTTTCTTCACCCATTTCCCCCCTCTATTCTTTCCTCCCGTCTCCTCCCCACCGCGACTCCCAAAATCTCCATGCCATCTCTCAATCTTCTCGTCCCTCTCACGCTCGCCATCCGTCCTGCATGCGAGCTCCGCTCCTCATCCATCTCCAACCCCAACCTCCTCTCTCCTCCGTCACAGCGCGAGCAGATCCTCCCTCAGCACCACCTTCTCCTCTGCTCCGGCACGCAACTTCGCGCGAAGCACCGTGTGCACCTTCACCGCAGACTTCAGTTCGAACCGGTGCTGGGGCAGAGGAGCTCGGTGTTGGGTTGAGCGGCGAGGACGTCGATGGCGTTCGGGGCATTGTTGCGGATGAGATTGATGGTGCTGAAAATTTTTTTTTGGGGGGGGGGGGGGGGGGGGGTTTCCGCGGAAGGGGAGGTCTTTGGAGTCGGAGGCTGAGTCGAAGTCAGGGCTGGCCGGAAGGGAGGGGGCCGGACTCGGATAAGGAGAGTCCACGCCGGAGGGTTTCAGCGACCAATAGTAGAAGAGAAAGGGGGAGTGAGCTGCTTAGAGGATAGGAGTAGAAGAGAAAGGGGGAGTGAGCTGCTTAGAAGATAGGAATGCACATCCTGTGAAGCGGTTGAGCAGAATGGGACTGGTTGGTGGTTCCTCACGGAGCCTGTTTTCTATTTCTAAGAACATGCCAATAACATTGACCCAACAGCCTAGTCCCTTATCACATCTCGATTACTTGTGGTGATGAATCGAAACCTCAGTTGCAAAGTAAACGAGAGTTTGAAACCTTGAGGTTTTCGACCTTAGAAATGATGTCCGGCATACCAAGCTGACGATAAGCATCCTAGGCATTTGATCTACTCTTTGAATATATCGAGGATGCGGTTCCTCTGCTACAAGTTTATAAACACGTTAAGCATGGCTGGATAATTAGGAGTTCCAAGGCCAGTAACAGGGTCCCATCCTGACACAGCCGAGAAACCTTGCGTATTGCAACCAGGATTGGTGCCACTCGTTATGTCATGAAACCTAGGACCAAATTAGACCACCACGACGGTTTTCAGTGGAAGGTTCCTTACATTTCTGGATGAGCGTAAAGTGTGGGGTTGACGAATCCAACGGTGGATTTCCCCACTGCTAGCCGCTCTTCATTGATTCTATTCAAAATCGCAGCAAATACAGGCGCAGCAGCTGAGGTCCCTCCGATCAAGGTTGGTAGCCCATTGTTGATGATCAAGACGTTGTCTCCAACGGCTGAAGCATCGGGATATCCTCTTCCGCCACGATTGTAAATCCCATTGCCATACTGGGCTGGCGTCGGGTTGTTTGTCCCGCTAATGTTATAATACGGGTATCCAGGATCGTGCTTGGCAAAGTAATTAGTCAATGTCGCGTTTTGGTACGATGGCGTCGTATAAATGTTGCTAAAGCCACCGCCGCTGGGGAAGCGTGTCACCGCCACTTCTTCGTCTTTGTGGACATCCCCGGTCAAGAAAGTGGCTCCGAGGGCTGTAACGTAAGGACAAGAAGCAGGAAAGTCAGGATTAAAGACCTGACCGGTCCCGAGACACCCATCAGAATTGTTGTCATCGGTACTACGAGCAGCAACACCAGAATCGCCTGAAGCTAAAATGATTGAGGTTCCCTGCATTCCAAGTTTCATCATTTCGGCACACTGTCTCTGCTGGTAGTTGGTTGGCAGGTCGTCTTCTTGCTCGCCGTAAGAAATAGAAATGACGTTGGTGGGCTTATATACGCCACACTGTCTTGTCCCCTCATAGCCTGCTGGTATAGGATCCGGATATTTTGGGTCAATTGACGAGTCTCCAGTCTCGCCAAACGCTGAAAAACTGCAGTATGAGCCGTCAATCGCATCGAAAAAGGTGTTGAGAAAGCCTCCTCCACCTTCAAGACCAAGAGCATAAAAGAGGTCATCAGTCTGGAACAGAATGCTTTGCTGTGGGTAAATAATTGGGTAGGAGATTTGAAAATCCAGGTCGGATTCGCCACCGGCATATGCTCCTGGAGCGAAGCCGCCATCGATCCCTTCCAGCTTTGGCTCGGTCGTAACGGGAATATTGGAAGCAAAAAGCGCGAAGAATTCAACAAGATCTTCGGCGGCGTAGAAATCACCTTCTTCAAAAATTCCCAGCTGATTGCCGGCAGCTGCTTTCGTGGCTTTAGTGATATTATACATTGTCGCAATGCACGCAGGCGTAATGTAAGAATCGCAATTGGCTGTTTGGTTCTTGGCTAGGAGTTGAGCAGTGGCATTACTCAGTGTACTTTTGAAGAGTGGTGCGGAAAAATTTGAGTGGCCATTCGTACGAAAGCCTCGCCTTTCAATTTCATCCTCGTCTCCTGTTAGGGTGGGTGCAACGGCTTTTCCGCCGGCCATGAGCTTCAAACCAGGTGTGACATAGTCAATGTGCTTCTGAATATTCTCAGGAACATGATATTCATCGCAGGCAATGCTGGTTCGGCCGGTCGGGCCGTGTTCATAGATATAATACCTCGTCTTCAACAGAGCCTCGACCTCGTCAATCGACGCGTCGAACTGTAACCACTGCTTGTTAGCACTCTGTGTTATTCTTTCCCCTGCAACTCCAGCGCCGGTCAACCAGCTACGGACTGTAGAGACCGTCTCGGCAGAGGGTGCAAACAGGTCAACGACCTGCTCTGCAGTATACCACTGTCCGTACTTGCTGGACTCGTGGTGAGCAACCTCCATTAGCAGATCATCACCTCGATCCAGGTTGCGCTGAGTCATCCCAATGCGCATTGGGAGGGTGGCGCCCGATCTGAGCGCTTCACGCTTGGTCCAGTGTTTTGCTGGCACGTCTCGTTTCTCGTGAACGACATGCAGTACATTAGGTACTGCGCCGTACGCCAGTGTAGCTAACAGAGTAGCAAATAACAGGCAAGGACGCTTCATACTTCAAGTCTTGGCAGCAAGAAACTCTGAGATCAAAATTTTGTATAATAATGGAAAAAAGTAGCTCACAATAGACAGTGATATTGCCGAATAAACTTCTGTTGATGAATGTAATGCCTGGTAAACGACATGGTATTTATATTTAAAGAGGCCGAGGTTTCCCGTCTGTTTTCTTTTGATTTTGTGGGCCCTATCCCAAATAACTGAGCAGATAGGCACGATTTTGAAGCCCAATGCCCCGAACAGACTTGTTTATTAGCGTTACCCCGAGGACACCACTAGAGAACCATGTTGGACGGCCCAGTCGGAGAAGCTTTTGGGAAGGACGGTAGTTTGCCAGCCATGTAGGTTAGACGGCCTGCGCCATTGCCAGTTTACAAAATGATTGTTCGGTTTTGCCATCCCAAAGCGCCGCTCCAGGATGACGCGGTGTGGTGGCCTGCATATTCCGTTAAAGCCAATTCGCCTTATTTTCTAAACATGGAAATCCTGAAATATTGATTTCCTTTGAGCCGTTTCGAAGAATTCTCGAATTCCCAGCTCATCCTACAGGATAGGGAATGCCTATGTTCGATACCGCTGATTCAATGAAATTATCCCTGCTTCAATACTGAGGATGAGATTAACGAAGCTGGACTCCTCGGTGAGTGATCATGGTAGATTTGTCTTTTTGCGTTCATCGTCTAAGGCCACTAAGTACATATCTTCGTTAGCCGGAGCGATCGATTCCTATCTCATCGCCATCCGGGCTGGACGTAACATGTGACTGGGGAGCGTTGCTTTTTAGGTGCTAGGGCCAGAGAACTGATAGGCGTTCGTAGCTGTTCCGCTGGGAAAGACAAGGTCTTGTGCCTCGGCGCTGATCTTGGAACCTGGGCCACTTCTGCAAAACACCCGATGCTGCTGCTCGATCAATGTTATTTCTCAATTGAAGGCTTTTTTCTGTTAACATAAATTTTCGTTGAGCCGTGTCAAATCATTGGTACTTTGAGATTAGCGGTTTTCATGGACAAGAGCTTTCAGATGACACGTAGCCGTTTAGGGGCGTGTTCCCAGATTTTATTACCTCGCGAAGTACCTACCTAATTGAGGTTAGCTTAGCTTCTAGGGCAGGTGCGTTGGTGCATATTAATGGAAGCCAACAAGTCGGGCCGAATCGTTAGCGAGCATCTCCGTGCACGATCCATCTCCGTGCGCTTAGCGCGTTTTTGCTCCACCAATTTATCTAGATATTATTCAATAACAAATTGTTTACATAAATAAACTTTTAAATTTATTTTAAAAAATGTTGTAAGAAATAGATTTCGCGTACGTAATGCCAGCAAAAACTTCGACCCTCAACCACTTTCGCTCGATCCTTTGGACCGGGTCCGCTACAATGTTCGACAAACGATCGCCAAACAGGAGACAAAGCATCGCCTATGACTCTTTCTATCGCCGTTAGTGGACTCAGAACCATCGAAGATCAAGGAGTGCGGACGCTTATGCCAGGAGCCGACTTCCGCCTACTGCTATTTGACGGCGATAAGAACATGGAGTCAAAAATTCAGACACTTTCTCACAACATGTATCTACTAGTTCAGTCTTCGGCTACATTTTATCGAAGTTTGTCTCAGAATCGGAGGACACCTTCGCCGACAGCGTTCTCACCAAACTGGTTTTTGAACCATTTCTGGTTTCCGACCATGAGCTGTCTCAAATTCCGAGCATCAAGGAGTGTACGAAACGGGAAGAGAGGGTGCCAGGCTCAACTTCCTACTTCAGGTCTTGGACCTTGCGCGTATCTCAGCTGCGTGAGACCATGAGCCTGGTCCGAAATGACTGTCTATCGAAGTCGATCCTCTCCCATTGGGAAGGTGCCATAGAGCTTCTCCCTGGCAGCACGCTGCTTACCCTCCGTTACATTGGCGCAACTGTCAAGGATCCATGGGCCCGACTCATCGACTAGAAATGCATTTACCAATATCGTCCAAACGCTGTAGTCCAACATTTCATCACTCTGATCAAGCTGTACTTTCCCGAAGTCGAGAAGTCCCATCGGTTGTTCGCGCTCACAAATACCGTTGTGACCAATTTATCAAATCTGGGTCCGCAAAAGAAGGATGAGAGCTCAATCTCTCTATACCGGAACGCATTCCATGCTCTGTCCGAATTTGTTGACAGATCAACCATTGCTTTGTTCGAGCCGAGCGTTCTCCTCAGTCGACAATCGGGAAGCAAGCGTTCAGCCGCGGCTATGAATGTGGAATATGATTCCATTTTCCATCGTTCCCAAGCCTCCTTCCTAACCGGGTCTTCTCAATGCACCATCGCTCGACATATTGCGTTTGATCAAGGTGTCCAAAAGCTATTTGATAAATGGTGGGACTGGCTCGAGCAGAATGTATGGGAAAACAAAGTCCACACCCTCTCTCAACTCCATGGGAAATACGTTGAGATCAGGTATCATCAGGCCAGACCCGAAAAGATCAATGTGTTTTGTTTGGCAGCTATCTATGGTGAAGTGCACCCGAAGAAAACGATCTTTGACGGCAGTACGTTCATGACTGGAGAACGTGCGTCAAGCGAGCTTGTCAAAGATATACTTCTTCCAATGGCCAGACTGAAAAAAGAAGTTTTTAACCCATCATTGGATCTTCTAGAGCGTCTTATCGAGTTTCATCAGCTCTACAACTGGCCTGATTTGAAAGCTAATCAACGGGAGCCATCACGGGTATATTAAACCAACAGAATACTGTTTCTGCTAAGTATATGTCAACTGACGATTTTGCATGGGTCTTACTCTCCTCCTGGTTGGAGACCACCCATGCGTTGATTGTAGTTACCTTGGATAAACGGGTATCCGGGGTTGTCTGTACAAACCTGAAGTCTCCAATGAATAAGTAAGCGTTTAGCCATATTCATCTCATTATACTAATTTCGTGCAGCCTTTTAGGAGAAGCTGGTAGAGCACGTTTGGTCTACATCGCGGGTAAACGTTCTGTTCATCGCCGTCCCTCACCTTCGCCCTGGATTCCATGCAAGAAATGAGCGAGACATCCACCAGCGCCAACTTCATTGGCTCTTGTGGGCCACAACTTGGATATATCTTGATACTGCGGTCTACTTTATTCTGATTGGCGACCCATTAATTTCTCGATCGAGCCTTTGCAAAAACATTATCGCTTTAGCCGAAACTCGGCCAGAGCAGGCTGGCTTCTTAGACTTATTGGACCGCACAGAATTTAAGCTGTCTCTTACTTGGCAAGCTTTATCAGTAAACAATACCAAATCAAGACAGGAGAGCTATTCTCAGTCTGCCCCCCCGAATACAGAGGCTGATGAAATGGATGAGGATGGGAGGTTAGGCATTATCTCCATGCCAATAGAAGTATCAGAATGCGCAATGCCAGTTATGTCCGAGGAACAGCGAAGTCTCAAGCGAAAGGCGATGCCGGAGAGTGTTCCGATCTGTTACAAAAGGCGCATTTACGGAGGTAAGAAAGCTACCAGAAACAGTCGTTGTAATTTAACAAGTCATTCATACCCGCTTTTCCGTCAAAAGGATTTTGAATTTTTATTCATTCTTCCTCCCTGGTTGTGTCAAGAGGCATCCAGGAAATTTTGCTAATGGACTTGAAATAATAGCTGAAATCCTTAAGATCAGTGACTGCGGTCAACAATTCGATTGGTTGAGCGCCTCACCTCTTCCCAATCTCTCTGATCAACTCCAAAATCTTCCCTCGCCAGAATCACTGAACGGCGATTCTGTGTACATACCATCAGGAGGGTTAATGCAGGTCAAATGTCGGCATGGAAAGGATGTTGAAGTTGTCGGTGTCAAGCTAGAATCGCTATCAGTCACTGCAGGATGCCCTAACGCCACCATCCATTTTAGTCCAGAAGGGATTGAAAACCGATATGTGAAAGAAACGACGCTTCTCGCATGCGGAGCTATTCGAAACACAACAATACCCACATCAGAGCTCTCGAAGCATTTTGGAGGCAGTGAAATTGCTCAACTCTGGGCTCTCGTAACTGGCTTACCATTTCTACGCCCAAAAACCCTTTAGCTTTTTTGGGAGAGCCAATGAAGGTCAGAAGCTACAAGCCAATAGCGAAAGGCCGCTCTATTCCAACGAAGGCGCCTGCTTCTGAGGAGTTAGAGATACCACGAAAGCAAGGCGACGCGATTTGGCTCCTGGATGAATTTCTAAACAAAACATTTCCTAGTGGCGGACTCTTCTGGAAAGGAAGCATGGACTACTGGCCTCAAGAGACTGGTAATGCAGACCGATTCGTTGAGTACGTTTTTAACCAGTTGGTTGCTACAGAATTACCACTAACATTGATTTGCTCTTAAAGGTTTCTACTGAGAGAGCCTTATTATCATCACCCATATGCAAGGGAATGGGTACTAAATATAAGAGAGAAAAGCGGGGAAAGAATGTGTCTGTCATGGCTCCGTGTAACAAAATATGGCGAAAAGTGTGCGCCTCACAATCGTCTTCCAGACGGCTTGCTGACGAAGAGCAGGGGTCGCATGGATACTTGGATTGAATTGGATTGGATATGGATAATCCATATATGAATTAATCCGAATTAAGGATAGTTATTCAT
The DNA here is from genome assembly GCA_021030935.1 of Astrothelium subdiscretum. Taxonomy (NCBI): domain Eukaryota; kingdom Fungi; phylum Ascomycota; class Dothideomycetes; order Trypetheliales; family Trypetheliaceae; genus Astrothelium; species Astrothelium subdiscretum. The sequence goes on along the minus strand of JAGFMW010000066.1, from coordinate 43,711 downwards.
GGGTTTCTTGACCGCCATCGCCATTCCAGTCGAATCGCCAATTCAATCGCGTCACTAGTCCTAAATAAATTGTACAAAACAAAAATTGTAGCAAATAGTAAATATTTAGCAAAATATTTAGTAGAGCAACTAGTAGAGCACCTAGCAGAGCATCTAGCAAAGCATCTAGCAAAGCATTTGGCAAAGCATCTAGCAAAGCACCTAGCAAAGCACCTAGTAGAGCATTTGGCAAAGCACCTAATAAAGCACCTAGCAAAGCACCTAGCAGAGCATCTAGCAAAGCATCTAGTAGAGTATCTAGCAAAGCATCTAGTTGAGCATCTAGCAGAGCATCTAGCAAAGCATCTAGCAGAGCATCTAGTAGAGCATCTAGCAAAGCACCTAGCAAAGCATCTAGCAAAGCATCTAGCAGAGTATTTGGCAAAGCACCTAGTAGAGCACCTAGCAAAGCACCTAGCAGAGCACCTAGCAAAGCACCTAGCAGAGCACCTAGCAAAGCACCTAGCAGAGCACCTAGCAAAGCACCTAGCAGAGCACCTGGCAGAGCACCTAGCAGAGTATTTGGCAGAGCACCTAGCAGAGCACCTAGCAAAGCACCTAGCAAAGCACCTAGCAAAGCATCTAGCAGAGCACCTAGCAAAGCACCTAGCAAAGCACCTAGCAAAGCACCTAGCAGAGCATTTGACAAAGCACCTAGTAGAGCATTTGGCAAAGCACCTAGCAAAGCACCTAGCAAAATATTTGGCAAAACATCTAGCAGAGCATTTGGCAAAGCATCTAGCAGAGCACCTAGCAAAGCATCTAGCAGAGCACCTAGCAAAGTATCTAGCAAAGCACCTAGCAAAACAAACATCAAAACAAACAATAATAAAATTCTAATATCGTACAAAATCACAATAAAGAGATAAAGAAGATTTTTCTAGATTTGAGGTTGAATCTCAAAAGGGAATAATAGATACATGGATAATCCTGGATATCGTGGATATTTATGGATAATGCGGATTAATCCGATTCGTGGATACCCCCATCCATCATTGCGACCCCTGACGAAGAGGTATTGCGTATACACCATCGGACCGCGTAAACCAGGTTGGTGAATTCTTGTCAAATTATCGATCTCGAGTGCTCAAGGTCCAATGTCGGTAATTAAGCAGTCCGAGCTGGCTGCTAATAGCGCCACCTGATGTTGCCGAGGTTACCACTCCCGATCAACAGGGTGATCAATGAATAGAGATGCGAAGTTAGCGGAAGTACTAAAGCTGTGGCCTAGGGAAGCAGTGAAGTAGTTTTATTTATAGGGGATGTAAATACCGATGAATTTGAGGGCCCATTAGTCTGGGCTGACTTATATATAACGCATAAAGTAATCGCTTGTCTAAGGCTGAGAGCCTCGTACTACTTATGTAGCCTACTACATTGTAGTGGGTTCTGCTCCGTACAATTACTATTGTACGACACTTATCCCATCATCCTCGTTGTACGATCCGGTAAGTACCGACCCGGAAACGGCTGGCAGACTGGCGAGCCTAGTAAGCCAGTCTCTCCCACATTACTAGCGATACGAATCTTCGATAACTACCTAAGATATAAGAGAGAGAGCAAAACAGAGAAAAAAATGAAGGAAAAAAACACAAAAAAATTGTTGATGAGAGTGGGATTCCTCTCCACGCCACTTTCGTGGCCAGGAACGTACAGCCTATGAAGCCTTAACCTGGCGCCTTAGACCAACTCTAATCCATGTTAGTTTAAAATATACAGTGATTTGGAGAAACTCACCGGCCATCTCACCACGGAATCTCTGCCTTTGTAGCAATTGGCTTTTCAATATATACTTTCAATTTTGACACATTACCTCCAAATTGCCAAATTCTACTTTTAACGATAGAACAATTTAAAATTCGATAGTGAAAAAAGAACCTTCAGATAAGAAATACCGCCTTAGCAACTATACGACCTTCTATTTTTATCGACAATGTCGACAACCCTTTGCGCAGCTGCGCGTACGCCAAAAACAACGCTCTCCCCTACGACAGCCTCCTTTCCTACATTTCAACCCCTTGAGATACGGCAAACAACTAGTTATACGAAGGCCGTACAAGTCCTAGTACTGTCGATAGCACCCCTACTATGGTCAGTCACCATAGCGGAAGCGTACGTATCAGGCACGCTAGAATTACCCCTAAATTGCTAACTTTGCGTTACTTTAAAATACAAACTTGTGGCTTGTTAGTAAAATTTGGTGAGGAGTACAAAATTAAATTTTAGGCGAAAGCGAGGTTTTGACGCTCTGGCAGTCACCGCCGACCGTCGCCGGTGACTTCGAACCCATCGCCCTGGCAATACCCTACCAGCTCCACAGTTTCAGCTCCTGTCAGCTCCTCATCAAGCGCCTTGTGATCCGCAGGCCCCGATAGGGTTATTTCGGCATGACTGCGGGTGGGATTGATTGAGTACTTAATGCCACCCTGCTCCCAACGCAACGCAGAGGATACCACTATCTCATTCTCCGCCAAAGCCTACAGGGTTCTCGTGAGTCTCTCGAATCTCTGTGGCATATGAAAGATGTCCTTTTAAACGTACATGCTTACACGTCGCTTATTGTATCAATTTGTACTACGTTAGTAAACTTTAACTACAAAAAGTCTCCCGCAAGTAACACTTCCACGAATAAACGAACTCTATAGCGTCTTATAAATCCCGGTTTCAGCTACGTGAGATATAATCGCCTACCAGGATGCATGACCTTGAGATAGAGACGACTTCAGTAATAATATGTGGCTGTGGTCCCACAGGGGCCATGCTTTCAGCATATCTGAGCCGCTATCGTGTACCCAACATAGTGCTTGAGCGTGAACCCGAGATTACAACTGACCCACGAGGCATCGCCTTGGACGAAGATGGCATACGACTTTTGCAGGGATTAGGCATCTACGATAAGATCTACACCGAAATTGGCCAATGTATGGGGACATTCAAGTTCGTTGGCGGCACGCAAAAAGATCTATATGCCAAACCATTTATGGCCCTGGATTACAGCACGAGTGAATGCGGAACCGGGCATGTGGGCTTCATCTGCCACAAACAGCCAATTCTGGAAAAGTATCTGCGGGAAGCCGCCACTTCGCGGCCCTCAACCTCCGAGATCCGGACGCAAGCAGAGCTCAGTGCTATCTCGGAGGACGAAAATTGGGTCTATGTGGAGTATCGTGATGCCGATAGACGCACCCGCCGTCTTCGAGGCAGATTTCTTGTTGGCGCTGATGGCAAGACTGGCTTTGTGCGAAAGAAGTATCTCGAACCCAAGGGAGTGCGTATGGAGCAAGTCTCTGAAACATCGTATGAGGAGGTTTGGATTGCGATGAATTGGAAAATGACACTCCCGAATCCTCAGACGCACCCGAGCTTTCCACTTTGGAAGCTCGGCTACACCCCTGAGGATGTATATGATGCATTTTTTCCCAAGGATTTTCGCTTTCTCTGCAACCCTTCTCGTCCATCAGTTTGTGGCCGGTTCGGGCTTCACGAGGACCGACTCTGGAGATTTGAGTACGTGGTGCGAAAAGGCGAGGATGGGAATGAGATGGCTAAGCCGGATAGAGTCAAGGACATCGTATGGCCTTATCTCCGACATCCTGGATCCCGTTATGGCTTGGCGGAGGTTGTTACTTTTCCAGAAGATTGTGTCGAATCACTTCGTTGCAGGCCATTTCGATTCAACGCTCGCAGCTGCAACATGTGGACTTTGGACAGGACTCATCTCGTCGGTGATGCAGCCCATCAGTTTCCACCCTTTGGTGGACAAGGAATAGCTTCAGGGGGTCGCGATGCCTCAGGGCTCGCGTGGCGTCTGGCACTAGCATGCCAGCCGAGTTCTACGGATGTTCGTGGTCTCTTCCAAGCTTGGGAGCAAGAACGAAAACAACAGCTCAAGCGGTCACTGGCTTCCACTATCCGTAATGGAGAACTCGTGAATGAGAATAATCCCGTCAAGATCGCACTCCGGAATTGGTATCTTTGGTGTATACAGCTCATACCGAGCTGGAAACGAGCACTTGAGAAGGGGACCAGAGCTGAAATGATCAGGTATCAGCATGAGCCAGGGATGTCGTTCCTGCCAAATATGTACGGTGGTATGTCTTTACCTCAAGTTTATTGTCGCCGTTTATTTCTAAGCGATGCACCTGTACTGTTTACCGATGACGCGATATACTCGCCAAACAAGACAGGACTATTCCAGATCCTCGTTGTACTAAAAACCCCGGAGGATGTCGAGTTTGCCTCGGGTGAGCTAAGATTCGCTCAACGCTTTGCACCGAACGTAGTCAATGCTTTGGAGGCCACGTTTCTTGTACATTGTCATTCAGAGCATGAGGTAACGGGTGAAGACATGCTAGATTCCTCTGTAAAGGAACGAGTTTACCGGGTAGCGACCGCCCGGGAATTTGCCGAGGACACACGATTATGTATTGGCCGACAAGAGCCTCGGTATTACGATGAAAATCGATTGTGGGAAGAGTTTGGTGGAAAGAGATATCTTATTTTGCGGCCAGATCGATTCGTCTTCGCTGCTTGCAATTCGGAAGATGACTTGCGGAGAGCGCTCAAGAGTTTGAGTGAACTGGTCCCGCCTCTTTCTAACCTGACTCTGAGTGATGAACAGGGTAGGCAAGACTTTCATGGACTAGACACGGCAAAGCTATGAAAGTTGCCAAATCAGGAGGCAGAATCATGAACGAAATTTCCATCGCTCGGACCTTCGGTGGCTAGAAAGCGGCTTTTGTAATGTTGAAACGTAAAATACTCTTCGAAATAGCCAAAATCACTCATAGACTAATGACTTCTGGTGTTGTACGGTGCCCAACTTGCACAAATGCGAATACTTTGTATACTTTCCACCAAGTGTATGGACGGCTTAGCAATCCGCAACCACCGGTACCAGGCTGCCTAAACGGCTCACGTATCTCTAATTCAGCGTCTTACCATATCCGTGATTCCAAGAATAACTTCGCAACCTGGATATGTCCACTCCCGCGGATGAGAGTAGAAGAGCTCGCCCTTATAAGCCGTACGATAGATCTTAGAGCTAGGTTTTCCCAAACAAAATCTGACTTCCGAAAATGTCCCATAGTAACCTCCAGCCCATTTGTTATGTTCGGGAATTCACTGGTCCCTGGGTCTGGTGACCAAAGTTTGATCCAGGGATGGATCGGCTCATTACATCTGGTGTTGTGCAATAGAAGATAAGTAATTCTCGTCTTTCGTTGTAGTATTCCCTCAATGGCCAGTACGACCTTACGATCAGTTAGAGCGATGGACTTTAATTGGTTGATGTAGATGCGGTGGGACTAGGGCGAGCTCTAGCGCCTTCTCAAACACCCGACAAATAAGATGCAGGGGAATTTCAGAGCTCAGTTTATCCGGAACTGGCGGGTGTAACAAGAACTCGTATTTCATCATGCTATCCTGCTCTCCCACCTGCTAGACTACTGTACTTTCCGCCCGATTTCATAACCACTTGACTCCCAAAAATAAAGCCATCACGCGCCGATCGCATCTGGACTAGCTCCGGACCATCATAATGTCTCAAACCAAAGCCCCCGACTATGAAGCGATCCGAAACTGCATTGCCCGCTATACTTTCGCCCTGGATGGAAAAGACTGGAATCTTTTGTCACTGGTCTTCGCGCCAGATGGAAAAGGACAATTCCCTTTCTCTCATGATGAGCTAAAGGGGCCGAAAGCTATCGGAGACGCGATCAGTGAACGGTAAGCTTCCAAACTGCTCAGATCGTTTCTTGCGCTCTTTCTCTTTGGATACAGAAAGAATGCACATGGCAAATTCGTTTCATCTCTTCGAAGTATTAGATTTTCGCCAATGGAACCGTCGTGCTTACAAACGCCATAATCTACCCGTGTACTTGCCAGTTCACTTCAGTGTTATAGAACATCAGAGTGTCAATGTCGGATATTTCCTCTTCGTAGAAATGACTCTACGTGGCGAATAGAAAGTCTGGATGTTCTTATCCGGCAAATGAAGACACATCAGGTTTCGTTTTATCAGGAACCGACTCCGCGTCCATTTTGCATTGAGTGCGTGATTAGGGCAGTGGAGAGTTGTGTCGCACGGCTCTATGAAGAGCAATTAAAGAGTTTATCACGCTGACTAGTTGAAAGGCTCGGAAACGTGACGACGCAACACAATCTTACCTCTCAAATGATTGACGTCAACGCGGATGGCCAAACCGCCCACGCCACAACGCATTTTATGGCGGTCCACATGGGCACCGGCAAGCACGAAGGTGATGCTTATATCGCGTACGGAGATTACATAGATGACCTTACCATTGTCAATGGTAATTGGCTTATTGGAAAGAGAGTGTGCAGCATCATAGGCAGGCAGGGAAACAGAGCCGTGATGCAACCGCCTACTTCGTGAATAGAGGGAGCGTATTTTTATGCTCGAAAAATTATGTGAGATATGAGAACTCAAAATACGCGCCATTAAGCGTTCGCTTTTTGGTCCAACAAATTATCACGAAAATGATGAAACGATTTTCCGCATGCACCTTCTCCTCGATGACTTAGCGCAACCTGAATGATCCAACAACCGGCGCATGATAATAAATTTCATAAATTTCCATCTGAATTCACTCCTGTTTACTCTGAGAGCTTGCAAGCGGCGAATCTCACGAAATGCGCATGAAATTGAAGTGGATCAGCCCGTGGTAGCGCGTCTTACCTACTGCTCTAGTTCCCCAGACTTTGCCTATCTACGGCGCCACTCAAATTCAATACCTGGCCACGAGATCTTTCTTTCCTTTTCTCTCGAATCCCACCAGCAGTCATGGCATCTTCCAAATGTGGCCGTCATTATGTCGAAGCGAGGTCTGAAAATGCTTGCGGCGTTCCAGAAGCAAATTTCCGTAGGGCCAGCGGAGTTCGTTTGATCCTTCGCGGAGTGGGCCGAGGTCGAGCGTCCCTGCGCATGAAGTCACTAATACTTAGTAAGGTTACCCTCGTGTTTATTCATTGCGAAAAGGGGTAAATTCTAGGCAGGGGCCCGCCAAAATTCTTACCCTTCACGATTTTGACCTATTTTTGTCGTCCCTAAGCTGGTAAAAGCTTCAGCTTTGTACGCTTTTGGATCGGAGCCACGCTGGAGCCTTCGGATAAATAGTCTACTTTACTGAGCGTTACAAAGAGATGCCTAGGGTCCGATCTTGATGTCTAAACGGCGCCCTAAAAGGGCCATTGAAGCCTAGTTAATGGTAGCTTCTGAAAGAGTATATAAGCAATCGAAGGTGCAACTGTAAGTTTGACAGTATCGAGCATCTGCATTCAGTCTCTATCTCTCACAGTCAACTTGTTTGGGCTCAATCGTTTAATACTACTGTCTATCGTTTATACAACCACAATGTTTCCCAAATTTACCACTCTCGTTCTCGCTGCCCTTGCGGCAACTGCAGCATGCTCGCCTTTTCCCGCGGCTACGCTCGAGACCAGTGAGCTAGTCCCTCGTCAGGACAACTGTAAGTCTCCCTTTGCCTAGGATATCGAGACATTCCTACTGACTCCGCATGTCAGGTACAGAATACTGCTCCGAAGACGCCGGCTGTGCATGCACCGTCAGACCCAGCGACTGCACCGCTTTCTACATGGTCCAACCAGGCGACAACTGTCTTCCCATCGCCCAGAAGTTCAACAACTTCACCGTCTCTCAGCTCTACCGATGGAACCCTAGTATGGGTCTAGGCTGTTATCTCCAAGCATACGTGCCCATCTGTATCAATACTCCCTGGTACACGTTCACGCCTCCGATTCAGCCTGCTTATGGCACCCACTACACTCCTGATCAGGACCCAGTTCCGATCATGCCGAACATCGTTAGCAACTGTCAGGAATATGAGCTGGCTGGACCGGGCGAGCGGACGGATCAGTTGGCGGCGGAGAACGGATTTGCTGTGGAGGACTTTGCGAAGTGGAACGGGAATGCGACGACCGCTTGGCAGGATTACTGGGCTTGCGTCAAGGCATAAATCAACAATGCCCCAAGTCTCCGAGGCTGAGGGGTTGAGTTTCTTCTTGGTCTGGTGAAAGTTCTGTGATTAGAATGTTCCCTGACGGAGTTTATCATGCAAGAGTTAGACTGAGAGGCGCCCATAGAAATTTCCAAGTGGCTGGTACGAGGCAAAGCTGGGATTCTGCCGGTCTTAGACTGTTCTGCTATATTTGTCATCGGAGATCCTTGCATCCCATCCAGCCCCAGTTGTAAATGCTAATATATAGAATGAGAAATTTAACGAAATTAACATTGAGGTCTTTGGCGCGCTCAGAGCAAAGGTTATTTCCAGAACCGGGCCAATAATACTAGATGTGAGTTCCGTTATGATGAAAGAATGGAATAGCAACTACCGTGAAGCTAAACGAGGGTTCTGACTGGTGCTCTCTTCCTGGATTTAGTTCTATTGCCGTGCGGTAGAGGAAGTTATCTCTTCTCGAGATGTTGGTACATGTTTGCTCATCAGTCTTTGCGGAAGCTTCGGATAAAGGAACATATCACATTCGTTTGATTCGCTTCGCAAAGAGGTCTAATACTGCCGTTGAATCTCATCTCACTAAGAAGATGCCGACTATCTAAAGAGACGAGCGACAATAGACATAGAAGAGTCATGGCGGTGCGTCGTCACGGTCGTCTTTTCCTCACGCGCCGTTAGAGAAACTCGGGCTGAAAGTCAATCGAGGTTCGCCCGCTATCTAAATACCATTAACCACAGTCAAAGCTACCAACAACCAAGATGAGTGTCAAAGTATCCGTGAATCATCTAAGCGCCATCTGAATTATCAGGTGGACTGCCTCTCACTTCTCATTGTAGTCCAGATCGTTCTCGTCGTCTTGCTCGTCCTCACCCTCCTCGTGTTCATATTCCTCCATTCTGTCCCCATCGGCTCCATCCTCTGCATCTTCCTCATCGTCGTTCGGCTCCGGCATCTCGTCAGACATATCCCATTCCATCTCATCGTCGTCATCCTCATCGTCAATGTCAACGACCTTTCTCGCACTCTCCCTCGCCTTTCCCTTCCCCTCCCCCTCCCCCTTCGCCTTCCCTTTGTTCTTCCCCACCGCACCTCTATCGTCCTCCCCCTCCCACTTCTTCCCCCACGTCCCCACCTTCTTCCTCTCCCTCATCTGCCCCGGCCCCGCGCCCCTCATCCCCTTACTCTCCAACAACTGCTTCACCCGGAAATCCAAATTCTTGATCCCCCGAATGCTGCGAAACTCGGGCGCCGCGCCCCTCGGAATCTCGCCGCCCCGCCGCACACCCCCGCTACTCCCCGTCACCCCCAAGATGTCCACCGTCGCGACGCCCTTTTCGGCGGCTTCGGCAGCGGCCTTGGCCCGACGGTTCGCCGCGCGCTCTTCGGCGGCAGCGGCGGCTTCGGCGCGGTTGCGCAACCCGCTGACGCCGTCCCAGCGCGCGCGGACGCTGGAGCGGGTGCGCTCGAAGCCGTAGCGGGTCCAGAGCTCGTCGGAGATGTAGGTGAAGAGGGCGTCGAGGTTGCGGAAGCGACCGGTGAGTTTGGGTTTGGCGCGATTGGCACTGCTGCTGCTGCTGCTGCCGCCGACGGGCTCTTGCTCTTCTTCGTTGTTTGCTCCGCCGTCATGAGTGGTGCCCTGTTCCTTTTCGTTGGCGTCAATGAGTTCTTGCATGATGTCTAGGATATATTGTTCTTCGCGGACGCTCCACCCAGGCGTCCAGGAGCGCAGACCACGTTCCTTGACGGTCATGAGGGGCGGTGCGCTATCGAGGGCCATGTCGCTGTTGGGACGGACAGCGCTGCCGGGGTGTCTGCTGAAGACAGGATGTAAGGCGGCATCTTCGGCAGTATTGTTCGTACAGTCGGAGCAAAACCAAGGCTCGTCTTCGCCTGGCGATTCTGTCAGATCTGCACAGCTGAGATGGTACCAGCGATTCTCGTGTCCTGGCGTGTCACAGTTGACCATTGCTTCAGCCTCGTCTGGGCGGCCGCAGAAGCCCATGCAACGGCAATTCAGATGCAAGTGCATCGATACTTTGTATATAGGGGCCTCTCTTTCGTCAGTCCCTTCGCCCTGGGATTTGGTGGCGCTGGCAACTCGAGCGACAGCTTCTTTGCGTGATCTTGCCCAAGCCGCATATTTGGTGAACCAGAGCGGATCTTTGGGATCCATTTTTGGGACATACTTTGAAGATGCCGCATGTTGACCTGGCTTATCAATGCCAATGACATTGTCAGTGGAGGCACTGCCAGACAAGGCGATCTCGGAATCGAGTTGGGTGCGAAACTCATCTTTGTCTGCCTCGACGAAGAGACTTTCTCCGTGATCGAAGTCTCTGTTGTCAGACCTGGGCATTTGAGCCTTATCATTTATAGCATGGTTTTCGTCTGAGAAAGGGGGCGCCTTAGAAGCTGCAGTCGTCTCTGGCCCTGCCAGAGGTAATCCAGGGTTCGAAGCAGGCTGTACAGGATCAAGGCCAACTCCCACGGGGTCACGTACACCGGACGACACTCTTGGATCGCGATCGTTATGGTCGGCGTTGCTGTAGTCAAAGCCATAGTCTTGGACGTCATTTTCTTCGATGCTGTCGTGATCGACACCATCTTCGTCAATTGCCTCTACAATAGATTTCTTATGTTGGAAGCGGGCCAATGGCGAAGACCCACTTTCTCTCGTAGAGCGGGTGTTAACGGCAGTAAAAGATGGTGGAGGATTACCCACAGAATACCCCACAGATGGCCCATCAACGCCAGGACTTGAAACCTCGTTGCTATTGGTGGGCGATTTTGCGGATTTGGTATTGGATTTGCGCTTACGCCTCTTTGGTGGCGTAGGTTCGACAACTTGGCCTTTAGGAGCATAATCGACAAGAGGTGCTCGATTTCTTTTGTGCAGTCGGTATACGGGCTGCACTTCGTACTGCTGCTCAGTCTGCCGCAACAGTGCGCGCCATTCTGGGGAATCGATGTCGCCGGGCTCCTGCATGGGTAGTTGGGATCAGAGACATAAATCTATTCAGTGCGAGGCATGGAATGTGCTTACCATCTTCGCAGAGAATATTTCGAGAACGATATTGTAAAGTGATGGGTTCACTGAGTAACGAAGAGTAAAGGTAATATCAGTGGGGCTGGGGCCTTGGAAGTGGCACCCAGTCACAAGCTATGCCCGACAAACACGTGAAATGTAGGTAATGCCATTCAAGCACGTTGAAATGAACGAAAGAGCATATTGCGACACATAATGGCCCACCGAGCAGTCAAGACCCTCACCCGGATCGTCATGTAGCAAGTAAATGAAATTTTTTGAGAGTTTCTGACATCTCACCATGGTACCACATTAACGAGAAGACAGTAGGCAAGCCAACACAGGACAATTAACATAGTATTATAATGCTCTACAATACCCATTGCACGCGCGAAGTATTCAGGGAGCTCATTCGATGTGCATGTAGTGTCCTGAAACATGCTTGACTACGGGGTAGCAGTTGGTGAATGTCTTCTCAGTCTTCGGTTGCGCGATTGTGCAGAAGCTGATGTCATCAGTAGAGGCGAGAAGGCCACCGAGACCGGGACTTCCCATCCGCTGCTTTGACGCAATAACGACCCTATAGAGACCAGGATCCATGCGACCGTTCCAAGGCGAATATTGAGGCGTCTCAGGCCGCAGAATAGGAAACTCATACGAATATGCATTCGAATCTTGGCAGATACTAGGTAGGGCATCTTTCCCATCGAACTTGACGGAAGCAAGGTAATTGTTGCCATGTTCGCCCACGATATGGTCAGGGTAGGTTATGTCTCGATATTTGATGGGATGGTCCTTGCCGGTCAGTATCCGGATAGCCCGTGCTGCGGCGAGAGAATATTGTGTCTCGCCGAATTTGGTTGCTTTTCCTTCACGAGAACATTAGCATCACGAGCGACCCACTCTCGTGGTCAATTAGAGCTCACTGCCGGCAGTATCCAGGCAACTAAATTCGATAGCTTCGTCTCCCGAATTGTGGCTTCTCTTCTCTTGAGGAGGGGTCACGGATATTGGTGGGACGAACTTTCCATGGACGTATGCGCCCTCTAACTTTTGATCTGATGGGGAGACATAGGTGTCATTTGGCTCCGGCCCATTGGGATTTATTTCTCCCTTCTTAGCTTGCATATTGATTGCTTGGGCATCCTTCTCCAGAACCGCTTCCACGGATAGAGTGTTCTTATCTCTTGACAAGGCTGGACGAGCAACGGCCAGCGCTGCTGAAAGAAAAGCAATGAAAAGGAGCGATGGCATGGTTATCAATACAACGCGGACGACCGAGACAAGGAAAATAGGAAATCAAAAAAGAGAATCAATGGTCAAATAGAATAAATCTCTGCGCTTTCTTATTCTATTCCAAGGGCAGACAGGTCGAACGGACCATTGCGTAACATTAGGCACGCATTCCAACGAATTGAGAGTGACTACGGATCGTTGGAGTGTCAGCGTACCAAGTCACTTACTTTCGTAGTTGGTAATAGGAAGCAATCATTGATGACCGGCTATGGTCCCTATTTGAATACAGGATGGGACTCATGAGGCCCATTGTTTTTGCAACCAACGCCCTTTGTAGCATCTGGTTTTGCTGTGTCCTAGAACATCATTTCCCAAATGAAGACTACTTTCTTAACTGAGCGAGTCAATCGCTTAAAGATTTGTTTGATGAAGATGACAGCTGGAAAGAGTTGGGAATGATAGAAGTTGGAGTTGCTACCACTACCTTAGGTTGCTTTCGTCTGGTCCAAGCTCCTTCATGAATCAACGTCATTTATCATGACGTCCAATTCGAAATCTACCTAATGTAGGTTTTGTGCGAACCTATGATTCCTTTATGAAATCAATGTCCGGCAATACCAACACGGACATTTGGATTGTAAGTATACACTGAATTGTCCGAGATGCTTTGAACTGTAATGTTAATCTTTGATAGGCTGGCGCAGTTGCGGCATTTTCCGTTGATCTTTTGGTCTATCCTCTCGATACTCTTAAAACTCGGTTACAATCACCAGACTACAAGCGCCTTTACACCAATGCAGCGACAAATACAATCAATCGCGGCGCGCTCTTTCGTGGACTATATCAAGGCGTGGGCAGCGTCATAATAGCCACCCTCCCTTCATGTATTTATTCCCTCCCGACCAAAAATCGCCCCTAAGAGCTACCGTACGGTAGGTTGGCTAACAAGGTCTCAAAAGCAGGAGCATTTTTCACCACCTACGAAGCCTCGAAATCGCTCTTGTCATCCCATAATCCTGCTCTCCATGGCAATCCCCTACTCCCCCAACCCGTTATCCATGCCGCCGCATCGTCAATCGCGGAGCTCGTCTCCTGCGCCATCCTCACCCCGGCCGAAGTCATCAAGCAAAATGCACAGATGATAGATCGCCAACAGCCATCCACATCAACGGGACTGAGACGCTCACCAACCATGCAAACCCTATCTCGCTTCAAGAGCAGTCCCTTGTCGCTCTGGCGCGGTTACACCGCTCTGGCATCGCGCAACCTACCCTTTACCGCGCTGCAGTTCCCCCTCTTCGAGCACCTCAAGAAACTCCTCACCGCACACCGCGAAGGCGTACGACAACAAAGTCATACTAGCAACAAAGGAGAAAAGGGGCTATCCGTAATCGAGCACGGCATGATCACGGCCGTTTCTGCGGGGCTCGCAGGCAGCGTTGCCGCATGGGTGACCACGCCCGTGGACGTCGTGAAGACGCGTGTCATGCTCGCTGCAGGCGAGGAAGGGGCGCGGCGAGCGGAACAGATTGCCCGACGACAGCAACAAACACAAACGAATGGGGTCGGAGAAAAGGCATTGGCCGATAAGGCTAAGGAATCCTTAAAAGTGGGAAAGGATGGATTGAAAGACGCGTTGGGTGGTACTGGCAGTCAGGTCTGGAAGAAGAAGAGCAGTTGGCAGATTGCGCAGGAGATTGTGAGCGAAAACGGAGTGAAGGGTTTGTTTCGGGGAGGAGCGTTGAGGGCGGTGTGGACGATGTTGGGCAGTGGTCTGTATTTGGGTGTATATGAAAGTGGCCGGATTTGGCTCGCCAGAAAGAGAGGTGACAGCGTGGATGAAGACCAGATTTTGTGATGCTTGTAGAATTTGTACTTGTAGATATTGGCCATTGCAGGTATGACATAATTGCAATGCTAGAGCGAGCAATCTAGACGCTTTTGCACTCGTTTTCACGCAGCTCTGAGTCCGCCCGAATAGATAGCAAGACAAATGGAATTTGATGGAGTCTGGCTCTCAGGGACCTCTATTTACAATGCTCTCGGTCGATGCCCTGCGGAACTTTCTTTGCTGCCGCATCTTACAATTTGCTAATGAACAACCGCGCCAAGAATAGTCGAACTTTTTGCGGCAGAATGTATTTCGAAAGAAGGTAGATCATGAGCGGGAGGCAGACGAAGGCCGTGACGGTTTCGTTGACGAAGTAGAAGGGTACGAGTTGGGGCATGGCAGCGAAGAGAGGGGTCATGCCAGACTAATCAACGGTTTGTCAGTACACCAATGTCATTGAGTCAGAGAGGCAGCAGCTGGGTTTTAATCCCATGATAGTCGGTTACGGACCTGAGTGGTGGGAGGAAGCTGTCCCCATTTCGGTGCCTCCGGCTTCTGGGTGGTCACAGATGGCATTGTCTTCTACAATGTTTTTGATTAGCCCCAATTAGCATGTAAGTGATTATTGGAGACACGCACAGAATCCTTCTTGACCATCGCTGAACTGGTCGCAACTTTGGTAGTCTGCGTAGACATGAAGGCGCGAGGAATGGCGGGTTGACGGATGGCAGCACGCCATGCTGGCAGGGTTCTGAGGATACGTGAGGATGACATGGTATCTCTCACTGCTCTTTGGCTGACGACGAAGTAACAGTGGAGGAAATGTATGCAATTCAATGGCCTTTTCACTCTCGATGAACCCTTGCTGGATATGAAGTTGGAGCTCGAGACAGGGTGTTAAGTAAGCAAGCTTTTTAAGGACTAGCGCCACTTCATACACGCATCCCCATGATCGGCACCAGGCACTACGTCTCGCGGCTGAGCAAATCGATGCCTGGGCAGCTTAGTCTTGTCGTTCTACGCTGGATCTAGCAATTCTCAAAGAGTTGTCACCGAGCTGTAGATCAGGTAGGAAACATGGCGCAAGAAGCTGTAAACGATTTCAATCATAATGCAGAAACCAGCCACAACACAAGAGCACTGGCTAATAATAACACGAACTAAGGTATTCTACGATGTGGTGACTAGAAAATGATGGTAAACGGCCAAAGACACATACCGAGGGCATCTTGACGTTCTCTCAAAGCATACACTATTTCGCAACAAAGCATTGGAACTACAAGATCGGGTTACTTCAACCCTTTCCAGCGGCAAATTTGACAACTTTCCTTTTTGATTGCATCGTTGGCTCACCAACAAAGCCATCTCTCATTTCCTCAATGTCCTCATCGTAGTCCGCATCATGCTTTCCCGAATCAAGACGACAGAAAAGTATCGCGACGAGAATATACAACACAGCTTATGCGAGATTGATGCCCAGGTACGCACGCGTAGCTTTGCTGAATGGGATTTTGAACTTATCTTATTTCTCCGGAACGGGCCGAGGACTGAATAGCCACGCTCCAGATGCTCCAGACAGGACTCCTGGGGGTCGCGGAAGACTTAGAGGCGCGTGAAATGCTCGATATTGCTTTGCCTTCTTGAAAGTCTTTTGAGAGATATTGTTTTGTGTAAATTGTCCATGCTCTAAAACCGCTAAAGTATGGTGGTATAAAGGCTCGCTGATGCGAATCAAGTTTTCTAGGAGATGAACATGAAACCGTAGTTATTTTCGTCCATGCTTACCAAGGCTAGGGATATGACGCGCAGAGAGATGCAGAGCCATCAACCGTGCAGTGGCTCGAAGCCAGGATATCTCAGACGATGGAAGACTTGGCGATTGACGATAATCCCCTAGCAGAAGTTGATTCGGCCCTCATCGTCGCTTGTTCCCCATAAGACAGATGGGCTCTATAATAACGTGCTCTCTCGACACCAACAGGTCCGGAGAATTCCTTCAATGATATCAGTAATACGAGGTCGAGAGAATCAAAGTCCAGTGTCCGGCCGAAAACTGAATAGGAGACGATTGATGGAGGCTTTCCCTATCCTAATGGAACGACACTGGTTTGTTCACTTGCTCCATTCAATCCCTTCTGGCATATCTTCACGATTGATAACGGAATGAGATATGCTCCTGTGAGGGAGGGATACCAGAGAGTAGATACTCTGATGTGAAGCAAATGAGCAGACTAGAGATGGGATGCTTTCACGGTACCTAACTTGTCTAACTTACCTTATACAACCTTGGACATAGGTACAAGTACCTACCTGGTGGAGCTAACGGCAGGTCGGGTGGGCGTCAAGACACAGGTCACGTGCTGAGGCATGACGTATTCCCCTTTCGTACCTAGGTACGCATGCTGTGCTGGCACGGTGGTAATTCGTTGATTTCCCATCAAACCTGCTCACCGAATCCCCGGTCGACAGGACATGCATGGTCACATCATCTGCGTCTCATTCACTTGGGCATCAGCTCCGCCCCGTTGATTCCATCATAGCAGCATAGCTGGCAGGCACCGGTAGGGAGGCCGCCACGAGGCACTGCGAGGCGGTCTTGCCGCAACGCGCAACCCGCAGCCCGCAGCCCGCACACTACTTTTCACCTTTGCCGCCCAACCTCCTGCCCCCCACCTTCTGATCTTCATCAGCATCCTACATCCTATTTTTCTCCTTCATCGATCTCTACCATCCTGACCATACCCGCTCATCAACAATCGCCATCAGGACATCGACAACTAGCCGGCTGCTCTGCCATCTCTCGAGCTGCAGTCGACAGCTGCTCCTCGGCCCTTCGTCCCTGCACGCCCGGGGCGAAGACCTCCACCTTGCCCTCTACCGAAACATTTTCCAGCTCCGGCGCGACCGTCGACAATGTCGCAATACGGCGGCGATTATGATGAACCGCGTCGCTATCGCACCACTCGCACTCGTCCTCGGGAGCGTGATGAACCCGACTATGTGAAGGAAGAGACCTACATTGAGCGGGGTCACGGTACTGGCCCCCGCGATCTTGTCTTCCGCGGCCGTGACGACAGCGTCGAAGACATTCCGAGAGACTTTCCCCCACCCAACTCTTCATTTCGTCGCTCCACTGTCAAGGACAAGTACGACTATGATGACGACTACCCGCCTCGCCGTCGAGCCCGATCCCATGGTGGCCGCCGCGATTACGAAGACGACTACTATAGCGAAGATTCCGATGGATACGGCGCCCCTGCCGCTGCTGGGGCTGCCGCTGGATATGCAGCAGGGCGAGCCAACCGTCGACGCAAAGACAAGCGACGCGAGCGCCGTCGTAGCTACTACTCTGAAGACGACGACTACAGTCCCAGTCCACCACGTCGCGAACGTCGCAAGTCTGGCGTATCGGAGGTCATTGAGGGACTCGGTCTCGGTGGCCTTGCAGCAAAGCTGACGGGCAAAGAGAAAGACGACAGTCGCAGCGAATCCCGATCCCGATCCCGGTCTCGATCTCGCGTTAGCAAAGCGCGAGGTCAAAGTCGGCGCCGCGATGACTCTTCGGATTCGGCACGTAGCACTCGTGGCGGCGGCAAAAACAACAAGGAGAGGAAATGGGCTCAGGCCGCTCAAGCTGCCCTCGTCGCTGGTGCCGTCGAAGCGTTCAAATCCCGCAAGGCCCCAGGGCCATGGACTGGCGAAAAGGGACGCCGTATTGCTACTGCTGCTATTGGCGCCGGTGGAATCGACGGCCTCCTTGATCGTGATCCCGACAAAAAATCGAAGCGCCACCTTGCTGAAGCTGTTATTGGTGGCTTGGCTGCTAATAGGCTTGCCAATGGTCCTTCGAGCCGCAGCCGCGGCCGTGGCCGTTCCGCCTCTCCCGATGCTGCTCCCCGCTCTCGCTCACGTTCGATCTTCCGTAGTTTGAGTCGCGGTCGTGGTCGTTCTCAGTCCCGCGGCGCCGGCGGTGGCGGTGGCGGTGGAAGTGGTATCAAAGAGCTGGCCGCCGGTGGGGCTCTTGCCGCAGCTGGTAAGGCAATCTACGACCGTATCCGCTCCAAATCTCGCGGTCGAAACCGCAGTCGGTCTCGCAGCAATTCGTCCGACAGTGAGGACGATTATGTTCCTTCCCGACGTGGTAAGTACTTTCCTTTTCACGATAACTCGTGAAATGCTGCGGTCTGACTCTAGCGCTCAACTCAAGATTAGGTCGCTATGCCGCGGCCCGCTCAGGTCCGTCCGAATACCCCGAAAGTAACTCTCGTGAAGTTGCCTCTCGTTCTGATGGGGAATACGCCGCAAAAGCTGCCGCTGCAGCACCCGCCCGTGATCCGAATGCTGGTCAGGCGGACGATTCTAGCAGCGACTCTGAATCATCGACCGACCTCGAACAGCGTCGTAAGAAGATGCGCGGTAAAGAACTTATCACTGCTGGTCTCGCGACAATCGCAACTATCCACGCCGCTCATGGTGTGTACAATTCCATGGAAGCCTCGGAGAAACGCCACAAACTTGTGCAGGAGGGTGAAATGACTCCTGAAGAAGCTCGGAAGAAGCGCAGCAAAGCCTGGCTTCAAGATGCAGCCGCTGTTGGTATCGCCGCCCTTGGTATCAAAGGTGCCTTCTCCGAATGGAAGGAAATGAACGAGCAACGTCATTCCCTCCATGAACTTGAGAAGCGCAAACGTGAGCAAAGGAAGAGGCGTGAAAAGAGGCAGAGACAGCGGGCGCAGAATATGTACTATGCCGGCAATAACCCTCTGATGTTGGGCAATGGATATCAACCTCCAGGTCAGACTGCGTATGCGGATGGCAACCCTTACTCTAGTGGAGGGGTACCACCGCCACCAATGGGGGCTCCATCTCCAAGGTACTGACCATTCCGCGTCCCACTTTTACAAGGGTTAGGCATACATTCATCCCGACATGGCCTATGAGTGTAGATGAGATAACGTGACGATGAATACTGGCATACCGAGTGGCGGGGAGTTGGTGGCGCTGTTGGCACAATTCCAAGACCGGCTTTCAAAAAGACATCTGTTGCATACCTACAAAATGGGACCTGGCGGTGATCTGATTGTGAAACCAGCAATCATCATGACTACGGCGCTCATCGATTTTGTTCGCGTTCTTTCCATTCAACCGCTGCAGCTTGCTTTACATATCCTTTTCTTGCCTTGCAGAGAACGCGACTTCATGGAAAGCTTGGACTCGGAGGATTTGGAAGGACTTGAGAGGATCCCGGCAACGAACATGGCATATGAAGTTTTCATGATTTAAGACATACACCTTTTTTCTCTGCCTTTCGGACTCGGGTATACGGAGTTACGGCTTGCTTTAGGCAGTGGAATCACGATTACGACTTAAGTAGAACGACTTTAGTACGATCATGCTCTTTATGAAATTGGGTATCATATGTTAGCTCTTTTGCAACGCGCCACAGTCCAATACTCCCTACTCTATTTGGGGATCACCACCTTCTTTCTCTTCTTGAATACAATCCCCGCTCCTGGAACTTCTTCCTTCTGCTCCTCCGCTGCTGTTTCCGTTGCATTTCCCTCCTCAGAACCCGGTAAAGTAGCCAACGCCGGTTCGCTAGTCTCCTCTTTGACCATAGAATCACCGTCTCCCACGGACTGCTCCCTCTCCTCTGCTACGTCCGCTTTTGGCGACGGTATTGCAGCTTTCTTAATATTCTTCCCACCCCCAAACAATGCTTCAATGTCAGCTTCCTCTCCCCTATCCCCGCCAGGAAACTTCCTAAATCTACTGCCCCAAGGCTTTTTCTGGCTTGCCCCCTCGAACGTAGCCTCATCTTCGTCGCCAGCCTCCAACTTCCTCTTCCGCACCCCAAACGCTTTTGCTTCTGCCTTGACACCCTCCTTACTCTCGCCCTCCTCTTCCTTCTTGATCCCAGCTTTTGAATCCGCAAGGGAGGGCGGTGGCGGAGTCTGCATCACAGGCTTGACAGAAACCGTCTCCCACTCCCCCGCCATCGCCACCTCCCGCCGGTAGTCTTCAGGCACAGCAACCCCCATCGCCGCCAGCTGGGCGAGCTGCTTCTTTCGCTCTTCTGCGGTGGCTTGTTTCTGGCCGCCGCCTCCTCCTCCTGCCCCCGTCCTTCCTGCACTCCCATGGCTTCCGCCTGCATGTTTTGAGCTCGACGATACGGGGCTTCCGGAGACGACGCCGTTCAGTCGTGCGACTTCGTCTTTGGCGCGCTGCTTCTCGCGCTCCTGGCGGTCGGTGTCTTTGTGTAGGTTTCGCAGGTTACGCTGGATGGCGGATTGGTGGCGGCCGGTGGATTCGTGGTTGCGCCGTTCGAGAGCGGTGTCGCGAACGTAGGTTGCGCAGAATTTGCACCAGTATTTCGGCTGCAGAGAGAGGTTTGTTAGTGAGTTGGCTTGAAGGGAATGTTGAGACGTATGGGAGAGTGGGGAGGTGGAAACATGGACGATCTTTGGGAGAGAAGGGTAAAGTCTAGCTTACTGTAGATTTCCAATACTCTGCCATGATTTTCGGCAGCTACTTGAATTACTGAGGGGCAGGGAGTAGTGGTTGAGGAGAATATGGTGGTTGAAAATCTCAAGTCTCGCTTCGGAGTTTGGAGCGGAATCTCCAAGCTTCAATTTTCCATCCGCTCACACTCCAACCCTGCACGACTACAGAACATGGCGCTCAGCGCTATCAACCTCGAGCCTGCTTCTCGAATAGCTTTAAGAAGCCTGCGGCCTCCTCGAGCACTCGGATTTACTCCACATCGGGCCTTAAGTGGCAATGGCAGTCTTCATCAAGTTTTCCGACCCTTCTCGACCTCTCCATCAACTTCCCTTCCGCAGAACTCTTCACTCTTCTCCCTCGGATCTTCTTCTTCTTCAGGAGCGCCAAGTGCATATTTCCAACGCCCCACGCTGCCGGCTAACACGATCGTACGCTTCGTACCGCAACAGACGGCATGGATCGTGGAACGGATGGGAAGGTTCAATCGAATACTACAGCCTGGACTGGCAGTTATGATACCCTTCCTGGATCGTATTGCATATGTGAAGAGCTTGAAGGAGAACGCGATTGAGATTCCGAGTCAGAGTGCTATTACAGCAGACAACGTCACTTTGGAGCTAGATGGAGTGCTCTATACGCGGGTTTTCGATGCATATAAGGCAAGGTATGTCATATCTCATTCCATGAATTCAAACCCATCCACTAAACCAGACACTTTCACGCAAACCCAAGCAACTCAACTAAATCTCCCTATCCCCACGCTAACCAGCATCTCATCCCAGCTACGGCGTCGAAGACGCCGAATACGCCATCTCCCAACTCGCCCAAACCACCATGCGCTCCGAAATCGGCCAACTGACGCTCGACCACGTACTCAAAGAACGCGCCAACCTCAACGCCAACATCACGGCGGCCCTCAACTCGGCCGCCGAAGACTGGGGCGTCGTGTGCCTGCGCTACGAGATCCGCGACATCCACGCCCCCGGCCCCGTCGTCGACGCCATGCACCGCCAGGTCACGGCGGAGCGCAGCAAGCGCGCCGAGATCCTGGACTCCGAGGGCCAGCGCCAGAGCGCCATCAACATCGCCGAGGGCCGCAAGCAGAGCGTCATCTTGGCCAGCGAGGCGCTGCGGGCCGAGCAGGTCAATATGGCGAGTGGTGAGGCGGAGGCGATTTTGTTGAAGCAGCGGGCGACGGCGGCGGGCGTGGATGCGGTGGCGAGGTCGATTGGGCAGGGGGGGGAGAGTGCGAGGGGCGCGATGGGGTTGAGTGTGGCGGAGAAGTATGTGGATGCGTTTGGACGGTTGGCGAAGGAGGGGACGGCGGTGGTGGTTCCGGGGAATGTGGGCGATATGGCGGGCATGATTACGAGTGCGATGGCGGTGTATGGGAAGGTGAGCGAGGGTCAGGGGAAGGCTGTGGAGGGGGCGAGGAAGCGGTTGGAGCAGGGGAAGAGAGAAGGAGGGCACACGAGTACGAAGGCGCAGGAGCTCGCGGAGAAGGCGGATGGAATTGCGGAGAAAGGGGATGCAGTTGCTCAGAGTGTGCTGCAGGGTTTTGATGAGAGCAAGTCGAGGAATTCATGAGGTGGAAAAGTTTGGACATCAACGTGTATTGCGCTGTATACCTACCTCCGAGGATTCCACTCCATGTGAACGTCTGGCTCTTCAGGGACTATCTGTATATAGATATCCGTACTCTCGGTTTGAACTCCTGTTTAATTAGTGGGCCCTCTATTGGTAGGTCAATGAAACAACTTTAATTCAGCTCCTCTGGTCAGTAATATTCTATACGTGGGAGACTATTAGCCTTATGTTTTATTTTTATATTTGGCAAAGGAGGATCAAGAGCCCCATCCCCACGCCATGACTTCAACCTCAACATCTACTGCAGACGCATACCCTAAATATATCATCGACCAACCCTACTCTTCCCTTTCGGACCTTAATAAGCTTGACATTATACTCCCTCGCCCCTATGATAAATATGATATATCCAAAATTTGGGTAGTGTAAGTTACGACTTCCTTCTCGTCCTTTTCTTCAACTCCCTCTTTTTCACATCTACGAACAATAAAACATTCATATATTACGTATTTATGCTGAAAGAATGCATCTCCTGTAGCTATATCCATGGCGGCGCCTGGCGCGATCCCCTTAAGACTAAATCTGGCATCCAACCCTCCTTATCCCATCTCTTTCCCTCTTCCCACTCCACGCCTCACACCATAGAATGTGTTGCGGGAATAGCATCGCTGAATTATCGGCTCTCCCCACACCCCAATTACCCCGTCAGACCAGGAGATGAAGACGATGCAGCGGCAAGAACGGTACAGCATCCTGACCACGTGAATGATATTATCGATGCTCTGCGATGGCTCGGGAAGCACTGGGGAGTTAAGGATGGAAGATACGTCCTAGTAGGGCATTCTTGCGGGGGCACCCTTGCTCTACAGGTTGCTATGAGCGGAGGGAAGAAGTGGGGCAGTGTAGATGGGAAGGCAGACGAAGGCCACGAGGAGAAGACCCCGATGCCAATGGCGATAGCGCCCGTCGAAGCCATTACTGATGTTCCCGCCATTGTGGCCTCGCACTCATCGCAGCCTATGTACGAGGAGTTTGTGGTTGCGGCTTTTGGAAAGGAGAGCGAAGCGTGGAAGATTGCGTCGCCGGTGAGTGGAACTTATGGAGTGGAAAAGGGATGGAAGGAGGGGAAATTAGTGATGCTGGCACATAGTAAGGAGGACGAATTAGTGGAATGGGAGCAGTGTGATCTTATGCTGAAGGTCTTGAAAGAGCAAGGATGGAAAGAGCAGCGGAGCAGCGGAGATGGAGGTGGAGGTGGAAAGGAGGTGGAAGAGCAGGAGGTGAGAGTGCTTGAGCTGAAGGGAAAGCATGACGAAATTTGGGAGAAGGGAGAACAATTGGCGAGAACAATTGACGCCACTGTACGCACCCTAGTGCAATTGGGCTACGTAGGTGGATAACGGATGTTTATTTCATATGTTGTGAACAGAAACAGCAATTCCCAGTTCTCTTGTCGAGCTGTGAGTCTATCTATCCTTTTCCGCAGGGACTCTCTTCACTCTCCGTTCAGGTCATATACCTCCTTTATCCTGTTATTTCTGCCAGTGTTGGCATCCCAAGCTACGGCCCATACTACATCTTGAAGTCTTCTTCCTCCTGCTCCAATGTACTCAACCTTCGAGCAACACCCTTGATTTACTTCTTTGTCACCGTTACTTGCTTCCTACCTGTTGCACGTATGTTCTGCTTCCGTTGCCATACTTTACGACTTGCGAATGACATTCGGGGCATCAATCCTTCCGCAGCTTCCAGTCTTCCCACTCATACCCCGGTTTGCGGCGAGGGTTGCAACATTCCGAGACCCAGATAAATACAGCAAGAGCGACTGTGATAGACAACAGCACTGGACCTAGTTTCTGAGAGTTCGGCAGCCCAATCAGTCTGGCTAAGAGGACCGCGAAGCCGGTCCAAAGAATTATCATCGAAAACGGGATAACCATGTTCCTGAAGACTGCAGCTTGGTACACCTGGAGTCGGGGTGGACCAGATGAGAAAATGCCAATCCGATCGGGAATATGAAACACATTCGACTGGATGAGGTACCCCTTGGTTGCAATTGCAAGAAGCACGGGGTTGAGCTGGTTGTCGACTATTTAACCAGCAAATATCTCTTTGGTAGTCGCAAGAATATTACTGATAATATCGTTGAGCATGTTGATGGAGGCTTCTTCAACTACGTGCCGCTCGAGCTTTGTTGGAAGAAAGTGGGTCGTGAGCGTGGAGTACTTTTTACCGTTGGGTATGTAGTTACCTGAGTGTCGATGATTGATGATGAGGTGTAGAGACGTGAGGTCAATCAACGTATTCTGACTTCTAATGGGCAAAGGGCGAATATTTTCGGATGTGGTTATACCAGGAGAAGGATGATGAAGGCACTGTAATGCGGCGAGCCGTGGAATGAGGAAAGGAAAGGGTGAGGAGAATCAACATGATAGGAGCAGTTTTGAGATAATTAGTTCTACTTGGTTCGTCAACGGGATTAAGTATTGGGAATGGTACCCTTATTGCGTACCCTTGGTTCAAGACATTTGTTAGTTAAACTCTGTAGCTCCTGCCGGAAGATGCATCAATAGGACAAGACCACGATTAGGGAGTATGAATGTTCGAATGTCAACTTGACTGAACAGGCGACAAAGCATGTGTTCAGAAACAGCCTCACAAAGAGAGCTGTCAGCAGCTTTGGGTGTGGAAACAGCAAGGTTGGCAAGCCTTGGGAGCAGAAAGTTGAAAGCGTGTTGCTTGCGGCGTTCGAAACAGTACGAGATGTTCATTCACAATGTCTTTCTGAAAAACTTAGAATAAAGGTCACAATTCTGTTAGTTGGAGATTGAGAGATATCAGCCAGACTCTCAGCTGGAGAAAGAGTTCACAATCTGACAAACGAAAGTGACATCGAAGCTTCGTTGGAGCTTCAGAATAAACGGTAGAGCAAGTAATCCCCAGCGACCTCTGTGGCTAGTATGCAAAGGGGGCGTGAAGGGGCCCAACGGTAACAATGGCGATACGCTATGTATTGTTAAAGGACGAAAGAGCATGGCCAGCGGATAGTCCGGGGGACTCTCTGATTTATTTCATGGCAGAACACGTAGTATCTGGCAAATCACGACTGCTTCAGTTTTCCCAGCAGCATCTTTGCCCCTACATTGCCTTTTTTGATCTTCTTCCCCTGCTGCTCCGCCCCACCCTCACTCCCAGCCGCCTCCTCCAACGCCTTCCTTTCCTTCCCCAGTAACTTCAACAACTCCTTCCTCTCGCCATCACCTAGCCCGCCACTGTCCTCCCCAGCCTCGAGCAGGTTAACCACGACAAACGAACTTCCCCCCGTCGCCCACACCACAACCTTAGCTTTGACATGAGGCCACAACAACCGCGGAAACCCAACCTCAGCCCACCCCTCATGCCGTACCACACTCTGTGCCTCAGTATCAAAATGCCCGCCCAACACTAGCATCTTCAGCATCCGTCCTGCCCAAGGCCGCTCATCGCAAAACGGATGATCGGACTGTCTCGGATCCCCCACCGCAAGCCCCGCCACGGCCTCCGCAGCAGGCCTCTTCGCCGCTGCATCAGCATGCGGCGAGAGCAGGACATCAGTGACGAACTGAGCGCCAAAGCCACTAGACAGCAAATCCGCGGCGCGCGCTACGATGGTGGCGAGGAGGTGCGGGAGTAAAGCGCGTGAGAGCTCGGCGGCGCGGATGGCGGGCTGTTTCTTGCTGGTTTCCTGGGACGCGAGGCGGATTTCGTGCATTTGGTTCAGTAGCGGGCCGGGGAGAAGGGCTTTGGTGCTGCCGACGAGGGGTAAGAGCAAGGTGCGGCGAGCGACGAGGTGCGTGGCGAGTTGGAGGATGTTGTCGATGGCGGCGTCGCTGGGCTCGTCGGCGAGCTTGGTGCCGATGAGCTCGGGCAGGATGGTCTTGGCGACTTCGCGGGTGTCGTCGACGACGGTGTAGGCGGTGAGCAGGACCGTGTGGGCGTTGGGGTCGTAGGCCATGAGTTGGACGTTGTCTTTGAAGACCTTGAGGAGGGCGCGACGGTCTTTGGCGTTGGCGTGAGCGAGGATCAGACTAAGGAGTCGGGAACCGGAAGGAGTGAAGGCGAGATTTTTGAGGAGGTCTGGAGCGCTGTCGGATTCGTCGCTTGGATCCGGACGGAGAAGGTCGACAAAGGCGACATATTCTTCAGAGCTCGGTGAGATGTTGAGAAAGTATTGGAGCATGGCGTCGTGGAGCATGGTGAATGCAGTCATACGTTTTTGAATGAGTTGATTAATCATTTGGAAGAGATAACTCATGATCGGTTTGCGCTTTTCCGGGGCAGAGGCAAGGATGGTAGAGAGTTCGGCAGTCAGGTCTTGGCCGGTAGAGTTGGCATTGGGATTTTTGAAAATAGAAAATTCGGCACCGTACCACTCGCGAAGAAAGATCGTTTTTTGTTCACTCGTCGCGATTTGACGGTAGATGTCGTCAATAATCCAAGATGCTTCGGGGTGGTTGATCATACGGCGGACATGACCGTAAAACTCAGGGACGATGAGATCTCGGATTTCAGCATCACCTTCCACGAGCAGCTTGCCGATAAGAAATTTGGAATATCGGCTTTCAGCGAGCCTTTTGTATTCGCCCTTGAGCTCGCGTCCGATCATTTTACGTTGTTGCATGTTGGCGTATTTAAGAGCGCATTGGACAACGCGAACAGAGTCGTGCTTAAAAACAAAATCTTGAACTCTTCCCGTTACGATATCATAGAGTTCTGCAACAAGCTGCTCTCGCTCTTGCTTCGGTACATGTGATTTGCGCCGCAGTCGCTCCCATAGCTTCTTCGAGCGGTGTATAGAGTCGGCATTGGGTTTCGCAAGCTTTCGTTCTTTTGCGACAGCCTTCTGTTTGGCGTGGGATTCTTTAGATGATTGGCCTTTCTGCAGTGCTTTCGCGGTGTTCTTGCTTTCAGTCTGCTCGCTTGATTTTTTATCAGGTAGAGCAGCACCTCGTTCTTCATCAGGATCTTCATCGTCCGTATCAGAGGATCCAGCTCTCCCTCCCGAGTCTGAAAAGTCTTCAAATCCCTCATAATCCTCAGTTGTGTCCGACTCAACTAAATCTTCCGAGTCATGAGCTTCTTTTGCTGCCTCTTTCTTCGCTTGAATTTTGCCGTTGATCCTAGGTCCACCATGTTTGGTTGGCGGGATTGCTCCCTTGGCAGCTATCTTGACTTTTTTATAGGCCTTATCATCATTGTGCCTTTTTGGCTCGCCAGGCGATCTGCGCTTAACACCCACCATAGCCAGTCTAGATGTCGATGAACCCAGTTGTGCTGTTGTGGGTCCAGCATCAAATGTTTTCGAGGATATCGCAACTTAGAAAATTTTGCCAGGTTTGACCGCCTGGTGCTGCTCGTACATTAGAACTATTACATCATCCATGCGTGCTGCAATTATCACGCTGGCAATGTCTTAGGTACCTATCTTTTTTGGGCAGTTTAAAGCATTAGGTAGATTTTGGAACAGCGTCTGGCACTTCCAATTTTTAGGATAATCACTCCTGACATGCAATACTTTCACATCCTGGACGGACTCATATGTTCTTTCTGAAATGCATTCGGTCTATGCTAGGTATTTTCACGGTCAAGTGTCTTTTCCGGCAGGATTGTAGTAAATCCAATGATTGAACACCGGAACTTTGGATCAATCGTGAAATCCGTTTTGAATGAAAATGACTTCATGACTAAACTCCAAATATACATCCAGAAAGGCATAGGACGAAGATGAGAAATGACATGCTGTGAAAACATCGTGTGCGTTGGAAATATCATTGCCGTTACTATCATACTGATATCTGTTATTCACGTGAAATGTAATGCAGTACACAGCAATTATTGATTCGCGTAGCTGGATATCTGAAGAACTTGAATTCCTAGAATAGTCTCGTTAACGTCATTATAAGTATGATGTTTGTAATGCCGAGTCCCTAATATATGCCAACAAGAAGAACGTCGAGCTTTTAATCAAACAAAGCCTGCCCACTGCAAGGCCACGATACCACCCAAGTGAAGTACGAGACATCGAGGTGCGTCTGGATATCCGACACGACGCAGTGCTGCCGATAGTCTACCTCATGATCATGCTTTCCAGAACTCCAAAATGCAAGGTTGAAAGACTCTAAAATGGAAGAGTCTTGCTCCTCAGTATTAATCAGGCATACTGCCAGAGTCTTGGACGCCAAAATTCATCCCAAAAATCCATCACGCCGAATCAACCCGCACTTCCGGATCACCCTCCCTCCTCATATTCCTCAACTCCGCTCCCTGCCCACTCTGCCCTCTCTTCCTGACACCCCCGAAGTGGAAGCCATGATGGCCGCTACTGCTCGGTCGCTCTGTTTGCGCCTGAACATGCTCGCCTTCGCCTCCGAAGCGGGAGAAGAGGCTCCGCTTCTTGGCGTTGCCTTGAGGCTTGACGGGCTCGTCATTCAGACCGACATCTTCAAAAGTCTCGTCTTCGAGTGGAGTGGCAGGACGCGGAATTGGTGGTGTACCGAGGGAGGTATTTCGCGAGACGGGAAGGCGGGCGCGGCGTGAATCGAGCGATTGCCGAGGAGGGTAGGCGTGGTCGGCATTGACTACGGGAGAGCGTGCTGAAATGTCCTATTTTCCGACGCGTCAATAAGCATGGTTCACTTTCATTGACCACAGATTCCCGGGGGAAGTGTCGTCGAGGCTGTGCATTGGGTTCTGATGGTACGACGGATTCTTCGGATGCGCCGGATGCGCCGGAATGTTGGTAAAGACTTACAAAAGAGCGCCGATACGAATCAAACGATTCGCGCGATATACTGAATTGATCGTTTGCTTCGCTAAGCATGCTACGGTAGTTCGAAGAGTTGGTAGAACGTGAAGTGTTGGAGCGCGTATGCCAGAAAGAACGGGAGTTCTCGGTTGGGGAGGGCTAGAGCATTGTTGTTAGACTATTTTGACTCTTTTGTAATCGCTATTCTTTCTGCGCATGGAGTGGTGGAGACAAGTACCGGTAGATAGACACCATCGTCGCTGATTTCTGATTCTCTGTCAGTTTTTTGAACGTTTCCATGATGATCGACATGCAAATTCCAGGCTTGCAAGAAACCTTGCGCCGTGGGTGCTACTAACCACTCAACTTGTATTCGGTAGGCTGCTTGATTTCTATCGCAGAAGGCGGTTCTTTTTTGTCAAAGTAATCGGCTTGACGGCTCTGTTCAACGCCAAGAGCATCGCCATTGGCATTCTTGCGGCTGAACGGGTTACGGATAATTGGCATGGTTGATGTTTACTTTGAATGAGTCTAGATAAGATGGGAGAAGATGAATGTAGTCGCACTCTGGGATGGTGGAGCGTGGATCAAGAGCGCGATGATTATATTATGGGACGGTAACTGTATGAGCTTGCGGCCGAGTGTTGGGCGTCATCAGAAGCAAAGGCCAGAGGCGATGATTCGCGCACCGGCTGACCTCGTGCCGAGCACGGCAGGCTGGGGTGGCAGTGACCGCAGCTTACAGATTTAGCAACCAGGATGGGTCAAGGGCTTGGCGCAATGGGGAAGTCATCAACCGTCATCCATCCACCGGCGTCAGTTGACACAACCTCGGCTTTTGCTTCCTTTGTACCTGCAGCACGTCGGCGCCAAACAAGTTCCGTGGTGCAGCCATCCAGCGGTGCAGCGTCGGCCGCCCTCTTGTCCCATTTTTGTGCTTAGCCGTTACACCGTTAGATGTCGGCCTTGGCAGGCGTGGGCGTAGCGGGATCGGGATGGCTGCTAAGCGATGTACACGTTTAACGTCACTCATCTCATCCAGCTCTTATTTTCCTCCATTTTACCCCTACATCAATGGCTTTTGAAGCTAAAGTGTCCACCTACCTTTGCGGACATTACGCTGGCCATATCTGCTATCCATGCGCATGGAACTCCTCGACCCTTGTGGGTTTTTGCATGGAGTGTACGACGAGAGTACAGGCTGTCCGAGCAATGCCACGATTCTTATTGCTGCGGCCAGCGAATCCTGCGGCACCGATAATATGCACATAACCGAACGAGCGATCCGTAATAGATGTGAATAGTAAATATAGTGAGAGAATATAAAGCTTTCTTCAACTTATGATGATCACTACTGACTTCTGGCTGGACTCGCTCTGCTGGCGGGATAGAAATGCTACATTAATTGTTGTAGGTTTTGAGCGATTCCGAAAACTCCTTCAAAGCAAATGGCCCCAAATCGGTATCTTAATGACTTGGCACGTAAAATGGAAGATTGATAAGTTATTACACGAGCGAAATTTAGATTTGTGTCACCAAATCTTTGACTCCCACAATGCTGCCCCAGACTTCGTTTGTCTCTTTCTAGAATGGTGCTGACTTTAGTCCCTGACCTTGCTCGTTATTTTACTTTATATTGTACAGTAAAAGAGATGTTCCCCTGGAGGTGAAAAGGTCGAAGGTCGAAGTCAATGTGCTGCCTCCAAACGTTGGTCTGTGTATCTCTGTATCTCACACTTCCCCCAGTATTTCACCATCTCCACCCCCCACCCCCCCCCTCACACTGATTCCACTTTGAGGATTTCACTTTGAGGATTTCACTTCGATACGTGACCTGCACTTCACTTGGAGCGGTTTGCTGCATTCATGCGGGAAGCCCACGTGGTTTGAGCGCTGGCAGCACTCACTTTCCGGGCCATGCCTTGCACAAGTACTGCTACTTAACCCATCTTTAATACACTCATCCTCACCACCTTGTTCCTTGCGTCACCCGTGGACGGACCGGACATTCCGTACTCCCCTGAACCATTTTACTGCCATCCCGGCTCATCTGCGGGCTTCCGCCTTGTTGCGTGCCTAGCACGAGCCCGGGAACCAGGTAGATCGGGATCTGGATCCGCTCATCTGCAATCATGAAGCAGTTCTGGATCGATTGGGTATTATGGGAGAAGGCGGTTCTGGTAAGCTAGTCGTCACCTTACAACTCTAGTACGACGGTTGCTAATGCTTGTTTGATTCAAGGTCCTCGGCGCTGGCGTTGTACGTTGAGATTTGTCATCTACAGTCAACGTAAACTAATAGAGACAGGTCCTTGCCATCCTCCTCGGTGCTCTGAAGCTCGCTTATTCCCACTGGAAGATCCATAGGTACAGCAGAGTAGGTGCCGGAACGCGCCCTCAAATCACCCTGCTACGCGAGCCCGACCCAGAGAATGAGATCCCATTTGGCATTCGTGCAATCGAGCGAGGTGTTGAAGTAGACGGCGTCTACATCTCGCGACCTAATACGCCCTTGCCAAGCCCGAATGGAAGTCGGCCTTCCTCAGTACAAAATGAAATAGGAGCCGCAAGAGGACATGCAGCTGCAAACGTGCCCACGCATGCCCAGGGCCCAGTAGACTACCCGCAAGCCAATACCGTTCCTCCAATGCCATGGCTTTATTCAAGCAATCACTCGCCTTCGGCGTCAGCATTCTCGTTCGAAAGCACATCAACAGCGGAAAACCTACAGACTCCATCATCAACTTCGCTTGTTCCGTTGCACACTGGTGCTGAGTCCATATCTCAGAATATTCGAAACAGGCCTTCACACTATCTCCCAATACCCGAGAGGGCATTCTTAATGGGAAGTTCGGATGACTGGCTTTCTCGCTACGCACAAGAAGCTAGAAGGACCCGTCATTATGGGTTCGGGCAAGAAGAAGCCGAAAGAAATGCAGGTCTTGTTGTGGCACCCACCAGGGCAAGATCTAAGCCTCGCAGCTCAAACGAGTCCCAACAGACGGTCGTCTCAGAGGCCGACAGTGAGACGCGTCATGGACCAACCGATTCGCAAACAATGTTACTCAGCAACTCTCAAAGCTTCAACCCTCTAAGCTCGAATCCTATTTCTTCTCCTGATTTAGAGGCTTTAAATGCCCATCGGCTTTCACATGCTGCAGAGACTGGTCAGTTAATTCCCCGCTCACGAACAAAAGATCCCAGTCCTGGCACCCAGAACGAAGGAAGCCCCTACGACAATGGAAAATCAGAAGATTACTTCTCGCCAAGGTCCCTTCCGAAATCTTCTAGTTCCCTTTCAATCCTGAAACCTAAGTATGAATTCGAATCAGGATTTCAATTTCCAAGTAGAATCACCGAGGCACACAAGGCCATTTCCTTTTCACCGGAAAAAGCAATTACTGAAGGAACGAAAGATCAGTTTGCCATGGACCAGACTACTACCGAGAACGCTACGACGATTTCGCCCGGTCGTAGTTCCTCTGGCCCAAATATCTCTCATACCGATTTGAATGAGCACTCGGAAACGGCATCTGAGCAGCAGACCCAACCGGAAGGACATGTTCCGCAGATTCCAGCGCAGGTATTTCTGCTTGAGTCTCATCAGCAGGTCGTCCGTAGCGTCAACTCCGGTTTCCAAATCCTTGAGCCAGGAACTTTTCCCGAACGACAGTCGCGTCCTGAAACCCCTTCTGAGCGCCCAGCCAGAAAATTACAGAAGAAGAGAGGATCGTCAGAGAGCAGCCAGGAACGAACCTTCATCGTACGCGGGACAACACCAGAAGGACATGGACGCCCTGAAGAAGGTCAAGAAGATCCATTCAAAGACAGTCGGGACTCCAAAGAAACTCAACGAACCTCTACAGAGGGTGAAGCGCCTCGGACACCAAGAAAATTGCAGAAGAAGCGACCAGGCATGCTGCGTAAGGAGAGCAGCTTTACTGAACACATTTAATCAGAGCCGATGACCTGAGAAGCGATGATGTGCGTGCGGGTTTGCAAAAAAGAAGAAAAAGAAAAAAGAAACAAAGGAGAAGAAAAGCTTGCGGGTTTACACGGTAATGGAATGCGTGCGGGATTGCAGATGATGAAGGGCATACGGATTTACGAGCTGATGAAGCACATACGGGTTTGCGGGCTGGTGAATCACATACGGGTTTGCGAAGTCATGGAACCAAGATCTTTGATCATGCTGCTCTACATCAGCGATGGTCACGATCTGTAATCCTATATTGAAATTGAATTGACATTTGATTTGAGACTTCTGCTATAGGGCATCCGTCCCTATTGCTAGACTCTTGTCCCATTCACTGTTAATACTATTTGTGACCATGCGATAGAGGGCTTACGGAGCTCTATCGCTTATTTCGATGCTATCCTTTCCGGGAATATAGAGAGTGAGGGGGTGTCCGACTGCTGATGGAGTTCAAAAGGCGCCGGGGATTTTAGCTACGGTGGCTGTAAGACCAGATTTGCTCGACAATTTTTCTGCTTGATTCACTGTTACTATTCTCTTCACCCAGAGATTCTCGACGAGGAAGAAGCTATTGTAATCTATAATCACGAAAAACGAATTGAGTTGATCTGATGGTAAACTACATGCTATGAAGGTCTGAGAGCGCTGCGTATATGTTCCCCGAAACCTGGGCCTTCCTTGACACGGATCCATCATAAGTGCTGTCGAAACTTTGAGCACGACAAAGGGTGAACAAAATTCGTCAAAATCCTGATATGTCAACTGTTTTCAGAAGTACGAAATATGGAAATCTTTTTGAATAAAGACCTGGTTTCTACGCTATTAGAAGTTCTAGAATCAACTGTGAACTTTTGAAAAAGTTTGGCGAATATTTGGAGTTGCTCTCACCGAAAATTGGTGGGACGAAATGACCCACGAATTTTGACTACCCCTGCCTATATCACGTGACTGCGCGACATGTCTTGTTCCGCAGACGCGTCCTTGGGTTAGCCACTAACAAAGTCGCGACTCACCTGCCCAATCCAGCTTTACTTAGAGCCGGCATTCTCTCAAAACCCACGCCTGTCCTTGCACGCCCACTCGAGAAGACTTTGTCGTAACTATTGCTATTTCACTCTCTGGGTTCTCCTAAAAATACATATCAAAATGAGCCCAGAAGGGACGCAGCAATCTGGCTATGATGATAGCGTGGCCGGGCCTGGCGCACCTACGCCGATATCTGCTCTTGAAGGCACCGCCGGCCTTACCGCACGGGACATTAAGCTTATCGTTGACGGGGGCTTTAACACGGTGGAATCGGTTGCCTATACTCCAAAGCGCACCCTCGAACAAATCAAAGGGATCTCAGAGCAGAAAGCCACTAAGATACTGACAGAAGCAACGAAGCTAGTACCTATGGGATTCACAACGGCGACAGAAATGCACCAGAGGAGAAGCGAGTTGATCAGTATTACCACCGGGTCAAAGCAGTTGGATACGTTATTAGCAGGAGGGATTGAGACGGGCTCTATCACAGAGGTCTTTGGGGAGTTTCGGACAGGAAAGAGTCAGATTTGTCATACGTTGGCTGTGACATGCCAATTACCGTTTGATATGGGAGGTGGAGAGGGAAAATGCTTGTACATTGATACGGAAGGAACTTTTCGGTACGTCCCCCTTTCCATCATACCTCGTTATCCGGTCCCCCACGAGACGCATAATGTATTTCACACCAACAACACCATCTGACCAAAAATTGCAGACCAGTCAGACTCCTCGCAGTAGCAAACCGTTACGGCCTCTCCGGCGAAGAAGTCCTCGACAATGTCGCCTACGCCCGCGCCTACAACTCCGACCACCAACTGAGCCTCCTCAACCAAGCCGCCCAAATGATGACCGAGACGCGCTTCTCGCTGCTCGTCGTCGACAGCGCGACCTCGCTCTACCGCACCGACTTCAACGGCCGCGGCGAGCTCTCCAACCGGCAGATGCACCTGGCCAAATTCATGCGCACGCTACACCGACTCGCGGACGAATTCGGCATCGCCGTCGTCATCACGAACCAGGTCGTTGCCCAGGTGGATGGTGGACCGAGTGCGATGTTCAACCCGGACCCGAAGAAGCCGATTGGAGGGAACATTATCGCGCATGCAAGTACGACGCGGCTGAGCTTGAAGAAAGGAAGGGGGGAGACGAGGGTGTGTCGGATTTATGATAGTCCGTGTTTGCCGGAGAGTGATTGCTTGTTTGCGATCAATGAAGATGGCATTGGGGATCCGAGTCCGAAAGATTTAGAGAAAGAGTGATAAAGGGGGAAAAGTCGATGACAAGTGTGACACCAAGAGACTGCGAATGGGCTTCGGATTAGAATCATGTGATTACCATCATTTAAAACGAATGGAGCGAGAGGAATTTGCTCTGTCTGGCTTGAGAGGGAGATAGATGCGCGGTTATGGACCTTCCTGTACATATGTATTTTACAGCGTCTTACAGTTGTAGTGTATTTCGAGCCATGCGCATTGCCCAATGATGATGCCCAGCGCTGTTTTTCCGAAGAATTCAGGATAATATTTGTCACCCTTATCGAGTTTCCCAGTCAGTGCTGGTAGAATTGTATACGAAAATTTAGGTGCCTTGATGCAAGTGAAGTCATTGTGGATAGAATCATGATCCAAATATGCATTTGTGACTCAAAGAGTTGCAGGCGGGCTCAAGAACCACGAGGACGTACTCCATAGGTGACTCAGTGATCATGCTGTTTGGAGAAGTTGACGAACAATGCTGGGTAATATTTAACGGTCCAGTCTGGATCGCACTTCTGCTTCTTTCGAATAACAGCTCTCCCATAGTCACAGCTTGATATACTATATTCCTTGGTTTCTTGAGCGCGATTTGAGAACCCTTTGTTGTTTCGCAGCTTAAATAACTTACCCCATCAAAACCTCATGACCCGCATCATCAATCAGCCGTTATCAATTATCATCTCAAACAATACTCCAGCAGATCAGAAATTCTCAAAAATTCTGTCGCCAGATATGGTGTTCCTGGACTCTGGCTTCGAAGGTAATTCGAAGTACCTGGGTGGCGGTGCTCAACTGATGCGCGAGAAAGATAAGAATAATGATAAAAATAAGGGCGAATAGGACATGGGCGGTAAGAGAGAGAAGAACCTTCAAATGTTCGATCAATCCCTGCCCCCGTCTATTCAATATACAACCTCGGAGGTTCAGGAAGTTCTAGAAATTCAGTCGCCAAGCATGTCATCAACAAAT
Organism: Astrothelium subdiscretum; assembly: GCA_021030935.1. Taxonomy (NCBI): domain Eukaryota; kingdom Fungi; phylum Ascomycota; class Dothideomycetes; order Trypetheliales; family Trypetheliaceae; genus Astrothelium; species Astrothelium subdiscretum. The sequence goes on along the minus strand of JAGFMW010000066.1, from coordinate 7,481 downwards.
TTGAACATGGAGCAGGATACCAAGAGCTTGGGCAGTGGCATTCAAAAAAAGGGCGGCAAGAACAAGACCGGCAAGAACAAGAGAAGCAGGAAGAAGAAGAAGGTCCGACCATTTATCTTCCAAGCATTTCCTGGCGAGGTGCGAAACATGATATACGACTACATTGTTCTCGACCCCCGCTCGAGCATGGGCATGCTCTTCTCCTGCCGCCAGATCCACCAAGAGTTTCGCACAGTCTGCATGAGTGGGCTCAAATTCGACTTAAGAGTTAGCCATGAAAGTAAGGTACGACGATTGGATCAAGTCGTTTGGTTCGTTGGATACGCATGCTCCCGTGATAGGGCACGGCCGTGGAAAGCAAACGATCGCAAAAAAAGCAGAGATGAGAGTCGGAATTACTTTCAATCCTGGATCCCGGCTGGCAGAAGAGTGGTTGGATGCCGAGGTATCCGCCTCCAGTTTTGCGAAAAGCATTGCAGGCTTGATTTTGACTGAGAATGAGGGTGCAGGAATCTCGGATATTCGTTTTCGCGTCAGGGGATGGCGGGAATTTAAAGTAAATTTCGGGCGTTAGATGAGTCACTCTTCCTAGAAGACGCCAGAGGCATTGAAAAGAGGATTGAAAATAGGATTAAAAAATACTCGAAACGCAGGTTTGGGATAGAAGAAGACGCAGTGTTGAGCGTATCGTTATAGAAATACCCCTCGGCGCGATGTTCAATCGGCAAGCAATGGTAGCTACAAAACGGCGAACTTCCACATTTTCCCACGCGCTTACGGGCGCGGTACAAGAGAGGAGGAGTCAGATGATTCGCTTTCGAGATAGTGTCGATAAGACATGGTGAAAATTCATAGAAAATTATTGATGGTTTCAGAATAATTTAATATTTCATGCCACAATGATTCCCTCGTTCTTGTTGTTTGAGGCAACGAAGAATGACTACGAGAAAAGACCATATTCTGAATAGGTCCTTACGGTAGATTGATAGCGTGTATGGAACGGTTCGATGAAAAAAGATCATCACGAGCTTTTCGTGGCTATGGTCATTTAGAATGTGAAAAGGGGGTGGGAGGGAAGGCACGTTGACGTTCTCATGATAGTTAGGAGAATCGGCTAGAGCAAGCCAATGCCTGCTCCGATCATGAAGTCAGTCTCGAATCGAGGCGATCCCTGTTCGGAAAATGTGGCGCATTTGTTTGGCAGGGAAGGCCCGAGGTGCAATCTCATCTTGCGCTGAAAGCAGGTTTTCGCTAATGCGTTTTGCATATCACGACTACTACTGTAGCTGATGTCCTGAATGTAGACCGACCAACTTCTCTGCCGTGTTTTGATGTCTAGAAATGCTCCAACGTGGACACAAAAGATCCATCTGTTGTCGATTTGTAGTATCCGCCATCACCGCCACACGTCGGTGCGTCATCGCGTTGCCGATCGGTCCCGCCTGAGGCTTGAAGCCAGCGTGACAGTCCATCATGACAGACGAACCACCCCAACTCAAGCAAATCCCTCCCACGCCTCCTCTCGCCCGAGAGATCCTCGCTGCTGCGTCTCCTTCGGATCTTGTCTGCTTCGACAAGTCTGGGCAACCCTTCATTGTGGATACCATGCCCGTCCCAATGTCTCGAGTAGATGTCAACCCATCCGATTCCCAGGGTGACAGTTCCGGGTCGGGGTCCGGCCCGCAGAGCAGTTCTGAGGAGAGCGACACTGGTGGTCAAATGTTGGAGACGCCTTACGAAGGGACTGTCGATGAGAATGGCAACGGCTCGCATGGACTGTATTTACCGGACGAGACGGCCACTCCCATGGACGATATACCACCCATGATTAGCGCTCAAGATTATCGATGGGTGACATCAAGTCAACGAGCAAGAGAAGGCGGTGGCTCGCTAAACGGTAACTACGATGTATCTTCGCAGGCAGTGCCAAATGGATTGAATGCTGTGCGGCCACCTCCATCTCAGCGACCAAGCGGCCCTCTACGGACGCCATCGAATACGTACACCCCTCAGAATGCAAGAAGACCTTCCCAATTCCCCTTGAACACTTCCTCACGCAATCGTGCGTCCTCAACGAATCGCGCTCGAAGGAACCCGAATGCAGATTATCGAGCGCAAGAGAAGGCGTACGTGGAACGGATACGGCAGGATGCCCCCGATATGAATGGCTTCGGTGGAGAGCCTGGCACACCTAGCCTGGGACAGACCACTGATACCGAGACGGATGATGAATCACCTCTGACTGCCGACTATAACGAGGAGGCGTACGATCAAGAGACGTTGCTATACTATGGCAATGACGACATGCAGCCGACGGTGGAAGAGCTCAAGAAGCCAGAAAATCGAGAAAGATTAGAATGGCATTCAATGCTGGCAAATGTCCTTACCGGGGACGTCGTCAAGCAAGAAAAGCAAAGGCTGACGGGCAAAACTGGCATAGATCGAGATAAGTCAATGCAAACGGAAATCTGGATGGGAGTGCGGGCCAAGACTTGCGGCCGAACAATCGCTGCCCAACGACGAATAGTTGAAGACGGACGATCGCGGGCAAAATCGTTGATTGAGACCATTATCGCTTTTGAGATCAAGGGAGAGGCAGAAGTCGGAAAGGCTCCATTGGAGCAGGTCGAAGAGATTGTGCACAAGATTGAGAAGTGTGAGGGGTTATATCCTACGAGATTCGCATTCGAAGAAGCGCAGCCCAGGGCGGCAAGTCAAGCGTATAGAGAGAGCTGTGAAGCTGTCATCGCCTGGCATAATACTACGTTGCTGATCAATACGCAACTGGGAGTATTACAGGCATGGGTGGGCAATGAAGAACTGGACTTTGCAAAACCCAGGAGATTACCGGCCGGCGAAGGACTTCTGACCGACGATTCATTATTTATTGAACGCATTTTGAAAGAAGATGGATTGAAATCGCTGCAAGGCGAGAACAGTCTGCTTGTTGGCATCGACAAAGTCATCAAGAAGGCGAAACGCACTCTCATCGGCAACGCCCCAGCCTTTGAGGAAAGGCACCTTCCGGCTTACCTCGACGAACTCCTTACTCTCATCAACTTTCCTTCTCGTCTCATACAAGAGATTATCAAAATGAGACTCGACCTCGCCAAAAACATTCGCGATCCCGCCCAGCAGAGTGTGATGATGGCCGAGCAGATGATCCCACAATTTCAAATTCTTCTCAACCTTGCCGCACGAATAAAAAAGGATTACCTCATCATATCTCAACCAGAACCTGGATGGGATCTGCCGCCATGCATTGACGACAATTTTGACTCGGTCGTATTGGACGCGCTCAAGTTCTATTTCAAAATGCTCAATTGGAAGCTGTCTGGAAACAAGAATACCTTTAAAGAAGCCGAAATCATGGAGCAAGAGTGGTACTTTGCTAATGAACTCGCAAATCATTTGGATGGAGGAGATGTAGAGGTCGCCGAGCAGTTCAGCTCTTTGACATCGAAATCCCTTCTACGGCTTACCAGTCACTTCGAAAAAGAGCTTCAGCGCAGTCCAGAGGAGGTCGCCAGTGCTGAAATGGACAAACGCTACAAACAAATTCTCGACTCTGTCCGTGTGCGTCAACGGAAACTTTTTCGGTTCACTCGTATCTTGACCCAGCGTTACGAAAACTGCACGGAGTACAATATTAACTTGCCACAAGAGGATATTTCTGAACTTGTTCAAATGCTCAACTATACCAATCACATTCTCGTCGAACCCTCTTCTAGCGACACGTCGCTCATCTACATTATTGCATCTCCCACGCTTGAAAATCGGCCAAGAGACGTACAATCGCTCCTTGGAACGTGCTTCCATACCGATGCCAGCCCCGACGACCCTATAAATCCGTATGTCCTCATTCTCAGACCCGAAGCACCCATCTTCTGGGATGGCAAAAAGATGATCAATGCAGCCAAGCGTCTCGCACCCCTTGACATCAAAACTGGCCGGCTTCGTCTCGTTGCCGACGGATCGCAGCAGCGCCTCGCAAACGCCAACCTCGCCTTTCAGCAATCCATCAATATCCACCTCTCCATTCTTATCGAACAGCGTGCCAACCTTCCACGCGTCAATGCTGAACTGCAGCGTATCAAGAAGACCGCATATAAGCTTTCGAATACGATCATGGATAGCGTTGATTTAATTCGCAAGCAGACGGTCGGACTCGAATGTCAAGAACTCATCCAGACTTGCTTCGCATTTGCGACTGAGTTTGGCCAGCGATCGGTGCTTTATATGGACCACAACCGGCGCGCACTGAACAATATGCGACTCACTCGCCTTGCACTTGATTGGGTTAGCTTCATTTGCGATGACTGTGTAGCGAGCGATCGAAAAACATTCCGGTGGGCCGTGATAGCCCTCGAATTTGCAATGTTGATGACAAGAGGTCAAAACATCCTCAGTATCGGAGACAGGGAATACAATACCCTAAGGGAGAAAGTGGCGGGCTGTATGTCTTTGCTGATTTCTCATTTTGACATCATGGGCGCACGGAGCACGTTAGCTGCGCAAGTGGAAAAGCAACGACTGGAGCAGCTCCAAGGCAAATTTAAACAGCTCGACATTTCGCGTCTCAAAGACGACGAAGAGTCGTCGCGTCTCGTACGCGAACAGTGGGCTGAGCAAGTCGCTGAGATCGAACGCCGTCGCAAGGAACGGGAAGCCGAGCGCCAGCATCTAGGTCGTGTTCTCGAAGACTCCAATGAGGCCGACCGCGCATTGACATATCTGTCTTCGAGTGCAACCAACGTCACAATTCGATGGCAGCAAGGCCAGTACGTTGGCGGAGGAACCTTTGGCTCTGTCTACGCTTGTTTGAACCTCGACACGGGGCATCTGATGGCGGTGAAGGAAATCCGTCTTCAGGACCCGCAACTCATTCCGACGATCGTATCACAGATCAGAGATGAAATGAGCGTGCTGCAAGTGCTAGATCATCCGAATATCGTGAGCTACCATGGGATTGAGCCACATAGGGATAAGGTGTATATCTTCATGGAGTACTGTTCAGGAGGCAGTCTGGCAGGACTGCTAGAACATGGAAGGATTGAGGATGAGACAGTCATCATGGTCTATGCTCTCCAGATGCTCGAAGGGTTGGCGTATCTACACGAGTCCGGGGTCGTGCATCGGGACATCAAGCCTGAAAGTAAGTCCATCTCTCCCATATTCAGGTTAGGTCAATGCATACTAATTACCACACCCTCAGACATCCTCCTCGACCACAACGGCGTCATCAAATACGTCGACTTCGGCGCCGCCAAAGTCATCGCCCGCCAAGGCAAAACCCTCGCCCACGGCGAGCACGCCGGCGACCGCGGCGGCCGCCAGAAATCCATGACCGGCACCCCGATGTACATGTCGCCCGAAGTCATCAAGGGCGAGACGGGGACGACGGCGGGGACGACGACGCGGCACGGCGCCGTCGACATCTGGTCCCTCGGCTGCGTCATCCTCGAGATGGCGACGGGCCGCCGACCCTGGGCCTCGCTGGACAACGAGTGGGCCATCATGTACAACATCGCCCAGGGCAACCCGCCGCAGCTGCCGAGCCGCGACCAGCTGAGCGGCGAGGGCATCAGTTTCTTGAAGAAGTGCTTCGAGCGGGATCCCGCGAAGCGGGCGACGGCGCCGGAGCTGTTGGGCGATGAGTGGATTATGGTGCTGCGGCGCCAGATGGCGCTCGAACCGGGCACGCCGATGACGCCGAGTGAGAGTGTTGGGAGTGGGAGTGGGAGTGGAAGTACGGCGTGGAGTCGGCAGGGGAGTATGTATGGGCAGATGGGATGAGGAGGAGGAGGGGGGACTTGGTTGGGGAAAAAAGGGGTTAATGGGGGATTTTTTCTCTGGCTTTTTGCGATACCCCACGTTCGCTTTTCTGCTGATTGATGGAATTGGGTATTTCGCATTGATCGGTCCATCGGCCGATTGCTTTTTTTCGTATCTTTGTTGCATTTCAGCCTGGCGGTTTTTTTTTTGAGCAATCGGTTCGCAGCTTCTCCGCGTGGAACTATATACATACTGGAATACCGGAGCATACCTAAGCATGGTGTTTTGGGGTACACACTTCCGAGTAGCGGGCATATGCTGACATGAGTCAGCTCGTACATTAATATTTTAGCGGATGCGGTTGAGAGGAATGGTATACCAGATTCTAGAAGGCCAGGGCATACGTATATACATGCTTGAATTGACCCACTACTTTCTGATACGCGGAAGTCTAAGGAGATTCTTTAACGCAATATTTCCATAACTCTAGTAACGAATTCCCCTCTTAGTTGTGGCCGCATGTAAGCAAATCACGCACCTTGTCGGCGGAAAGGGCTTTGCGCACCTTGCAACTTTGATCAAAAATCGCGTTTTCCATGAACCTGGTTTCAACTGGCAATCGACAAGGGGGAACGCGGGCGCTTAGGTATCTGCACGGCACGGTTCATACGATAGTCCTGCACGGAGTACGGAGTACCTTTTCTCGTAACGACTGAGTACGCTACAGCAAAGCTGAGGGACGTTGAAGCCAGATCGAATTCAAACCGACAGCAGTCCCAAGGCTAAGCATCTCTTTTCCCTGATGATGAAATGTTGACTCCGCCGCTGTTTCTTGCTTTGTATGTATAAGCACTGCTCATTTATTCCCTATTTTTTTGACGCATCATGTCCGAAAATGTCACTTTTACGGATGGCAGCCTCCTGGCCAGCCTCGCCACACGTCGTGAAGGCACTGGAGCGAGCTTCATTGGCGTCTTTCGTGTCCTTGCCTTTAGCTGTTTGCTAGCAGTCTGCTCGTACATTTACATCCGTAGGCAAGATCAAGGAAAGGTGAGCAAGCAGTAACAAAAATTGATACAACAATCGATCTATACGACCTGTCAAACATGAGGCTGACTCCTAGAGTATCCTCGCTTAGCTCGGAGCGGCACTGCAAGAAGAATACTGACAGAAAGGGTGAGCAATCTCCGAAGCCTAAGCCATGGCGAGCCTGCCAAAATCCAGACCGCCTACCTAATTAGATATGGTGATTACCCGAATAGGCTAGCTGGTTATCTAATATAGCGTTGTCTTGATAATTCTACCGGAATTATTCTAACAAATGTTTAAATTAGATATTTTGCTATTGTTTTAGCTATTAATTGTAAAACTTTTAATTAGTAAAAACAATAAATTTAAATAACTATTTTATTTTCTATATTATTAAATTTTACAAAAAATTCTATCGAATTTATTTTTTAGTTTTTTATTAAATTATAAATTTGGCTAAAGTTTTTATTGTTAATTAATTATAGAATTTTTTTATTATTTTTTTATTATTTTTTTTGTTTAGTTAAAATTTTTGTTTAGTTAAAATTTTTGTTTTTTTTTAATTGATATTATTTTTTGTTTAATATATTATATTTTTTTTATTTAATATATCAAAAATTTATAATAATTATAAAAAATTATTTATTCTAAAAAAAACAAAAAATTATATTAATTAA